>JAOUQX010000014.1:9309839-9330114 GCA_028566295.1 Liobagrus marginatus
CCCTCTTATAGCAAACGAATAGTAAGTCACTAAAGAATTTCACTGTATGTTGTACCGTACGATGTATTTGTGACCAACTTGAACTTGAACTACAGTTAAAGATAAGGATGATGACCTGTTACGACGTAAAAACAAACCGACAAGTATTCGACTATATATACATTTATTTCCTACACTTTACGTTTGTGTTTTGTTTGCTAGTTATGTATAACGTAAAAAAAATCTCAAAATTATACTGGACCTATTTTCGCTAACTCATTAAATAGAATACAGTATACAAATATATAAGGTGTTTAAAACCCTTGTTAAAAAAACGAATGGAAATATTTTCACCCGCCGTGATTTTGCTTTAAATGCGGGTCTAATCTCATATGGTGCTTATAGTAATCGAGTGCACTATCTAGGGTGGGAAGGCTCCTGTTTGGCATCCTATTTAGTGCGCGTATATAGAGCGTGCAGCGGCGTTTGTGGTAAAACCATAGAGAAGCTCGCGCAGCACTCTGACGTGTATTAGTGGTTTTGAAAGATGACGTGTCTCAGAGGAGCCTATTCTGCCCCTCTCTCTCTCTCTCCTCAGGTTAAGCCGTACATGAGCTGCTCAGCGGCTACACCGCATTAATATCCGCCTGGCGCACCGTTACACAGCAACATGGCTAGTAAGTTCGAAGCTTTTTTTGAAGTGTGGTTTGATACAGGCTGTTTTTCAGTACTTATTGACAAAAAACGTTGCTGTTTTACACGATATGACGGAAGGCCTTAGCTTTGTGCTGCACTCCGAACAAGCCAGCTAATAGCAGGAGAGCCCGGTCTTTCCAAAGTAGCGTTACTACAGATTTATCAGAAGTGCATTTATTGTCAGACTGTATTCATTGTAGTATTTAAGCTTGAGCACATTCAAGAGGCTAGTCATTTCTTCTAGCGTAGACTTGCAAACCAGCCCACTGAATTAACGTTAATGCATTGTTATATGTACAGTTATCATTATCATAAACACCCAATGTAACCGATGTTACTTCTGTTGTCGCTGTATGCTTTTTTAACATTGCACTGACAGACATATTTACTGTCAGCTAGCTAGCGATGGAATTTGAATAACGTTATGGCGAATTAACTTTATCACTAAGAATTAGAAGTGAACATTTCAAACCTATTTCAAACTTTTATTCTGCATTAAAAGCACAATTATTCCGTTAGACGTCTTAAGGTGCATCATCAAAACCTTTTTTGCTCTTATGAGTCTTGTAGTGATGACGTTGCACGAGAGTGGCCCAATCCCAAATACACGCCTTTTGGATATACAGTGCACTACTTAGGACGTAGAAGCCAATGGGTCTTTCTCTATGTAGGGTCCCTACATTAGTTATTGGGATCCTATCCCCCCCATCAGTCTAGCAGAGAGCGCCTGCAAGGCCACGTAGTCTGAATGAAGACCACATAATAGGTTTAATGAATGATTTTTTCCCCCCTGCACTATCCTAACTTTATTTTTGTCTAATCTTTTTCAGTAAAATTTTTGGAAGTGATAAAACCATTTTGTGCAGTATTACCAGAGATCCAGAAACCTGAGAGACGGGTATGTATGTGCGTGGTTTTTTAAATTGATTTATTTATACTTTTTTTTTTAATGCTGTTTAAGTTTAATTTAATTATGAAAAGCTGAAACTTTCTGTGCCTGTCATTTTATTACAGATTCAGTTCAGAGAGAAGGTGTTATGGACAGCCATCACTCTGTTCATCTTCCTAGTGTGCTGCCAGGTTTGTTTGCTTAACTCTGTTTTTCAAAGTCTGTCAGTGAAAATGATTGATGCTGAGTGTTAAATACTCGCAGGTAGTTTTTCATGGGGGCCGAATAGGCCATAATTATTGAAAAGCCTCAAACGCTTTCCATTGTCTAGCACTTATCCTGTTCAGGGTCGTGGGGCACTGGCCCTATCCCAGCTAACTAAGGGTGTGAGGCGGTCTACACCATGTTCAATCAACAGTTAGTTCAAGTTCAAGTTTATTTGTCACAAATACATCGTACGGTACAACATACAGTGAAATTCTTTAGTGACTTACTATTCGTTTGCTACAAGAGGGGAGGGGGGGGATAGAGAAGGTACTGCTACTTATGCTACTTACTGCTACAGTTAGCAGGGCTAATACTTGGAGACAGACAACCATTCACACTCGCATTCACGCCTAAGGACAATTTAGCGTAGCCAATTCACCTATGCCCAATCCCATGTGTTTTGATGTAACATTGGTCAACCATTCAGTACCCGGGGAAAACCCACGCTAGCACAGGGAGAAGATTCAAACACCACACAGAAAGACACTGGGTGGGAATCGAACCCATGCTACCATGCTCTTGCTGTGATGCAGGTGTGCTAACCACTCTACAATTGTGCTCTCATCGTGCATTCAGCGGTGTTTGCAAGAGGCTTTTCAATAATTATGGCCTATACGGCTCCTCATAGTTTTACTATAAATTGGTTTTGTTTGTTACGTCATGTTTACTATATCATTTCCCCCCTCTTTAGATTCCCTTATTTGGTATCATGTCCTCAGACTCTGCAGATCCTTTTTACTGGATGAGAGTCATTCTCGCATCCAACAGAGGTGTGTTCACATGAGCTTGTGGAGTTTTTTCTAACAAAGATCCATTTTCTAAATATCTTGTAAATTTCTTCTAAAATCCATTCAATTTAATTCAACAGTAAACTGTGATAACTGTACTTTACAACATCCAGGAAATGGTTCATTCACAATTATGGTAAACGGACCCAATAAACAGAAAAGCTTTTAAATTCTAAACCAATTTTTTTAAACTAGTATGATACATGTAAAAGAATAAATCAATCATTTGTTTTGAATTTCCTGGAAATATTTTTACTTTTAAGAATTTTTGGCTTTAATAGACTCATTGCAAATATCACATGTTCCTGTCATCCACAGCTCGGTAGTAAATTATGTTGCGTTTGTCTCTGGTGTGGTGTTAGGGTTATGTGTTAGTATGTAATATAACTAATGTATATAATACATAAGGACATCCCTATGAACATATATTAAGATTGAAAACAATGACAGCTGCTTGGCCTAATTTAGGTATTGCAGATTGGTGAAACCTAATTATCATCTGAATATGACCTCATCATGTTGTTGAGCTGTTGTGAATATTTTAGTTGGTTTATGCACAATATACTGTATGATGTGTATATCTTCACCCCAGGTACTTTGATGGAGTTGGGTATCTCACCCATTGTCACCTCTGGGCTCATCATGCAGCTGCTGGCTGGAGCTAAAATCATCGAGGTTGGAGACACACCCAAAGACAGAGCACTGTTTAACGGAGCCCAGAAATGTATGTAGCTGCTTTTTTCCCTCTCAGCCACCCAGCTGTCATGACATTCCGATTAAGCAACATTTTTCCATGAGCATGGGAATAATACAGGGCATATTCTTGTGTAAATTTTCTGGCAGTGTTTGGAATGATCATTACCATTGGTCAGGCTATTGTGTATGTGATGACCGGCATGTATGGAGACCCATCAGAGATGGGTGCTGGCATCTGTCTGCTCATCATCATTCAGGTAAGATGCATCTTCCTCTCATACTGCTGTTCTTTGTATTTGCCAGAACCTCCACATATGTCTTCAGATTCATTTGCCAGCTGTCTTGTGTGCTGCTAGATAAACTAGCCTAATGAATGGCCTGTCTTGCATAATAAACATTGTTCTTCTGTCAGCTGCTTCTTTGTTTTTTTCAGGTCGATTGAGGTGTACCTTAGTAATCTGATGCCTTGACAAAATACATTGAGAACAGTGTTTACAGTGTGTGCTTGTTGTTTGCTCTCTTGTCCAGTTGTTTGTGGCAGGGTTAATTGTGTTGCTGCTGGACGAGTTGCTGCAGAAAGGCTATGGTTTGGGCTCGGGTATCTCTCTGTTCATCGCTACCAACATCTGTGAAACGATCGTATGGAAAGCCTTTAGTCCAACTACAGTCAACACAGGCCGAGGTAAACACTGATTCCCTCATACCATTTAATGTAGTTCTGTCTGAAGCAGATTTACTGACAAGGAAACGATGCTGTATCTGTGTGTCATGTTTACATTTGTACAACTGCTGTGCGAGTAATTGAACAATGGCCTTTTCCTTTGCCTGTTAGTCAAATTTGGTTAAAGATTTCAGTCTTTAAAATCTGTGTAAAAGTAATATCCCATGTCAGCTGGATAGTAAGTACGAACATGTCTTGAATTGATTTGTTATTTCCTTGCAGGCACTGAGTTTGAGGGCGCTATTATTGCTCTGTTCCACTTACTGGCCACTCGGACTGACAAAGTGCGAGCTCTGAGAGAGGCCTTCTACAGGCAGAACCTCCCCAACCTCATGAACCTCCTCGCTACTGTCTTTGTGTTTGCTGTAGTTATATATTTCCAGGTCCGTACAGCTAATATGGAATTTTCACAATTGTGGTTGTTCTAATTACCTGCCAGATTTAAAATGTCAACAATGTGTTTTGTTTCTGCATCAGGGTTTCAGAGTTGATCTGCCCATCAAGTCTGCACGTTACCGTGGACAGTACAACACGTATCCCATTAAGCTTTTTTACACCTCCAACATTCCCATCATCCTGCAGTCTGCACTGGTGTCCAACCTGTACGTCATCTCGCAGATGCTCTCCACTCGCTTTAGTGGCAACTTTCTGGTCAACATGTTGGGCACTTGGTCTGTAAGTACACAGAGTTTGTTTCTTGGTACACCAGGAGAGGTTTGTGACAGTCACTTTCAATACCCACATACAAAACCTAGATCTAAATGATAATGCATATAACAGATTTAAAGGTAGCTATTCCATTTATTGTTATTTAATGCAATCGATTTTGTAAGCATATTTTTTATGCTCACATAAGATCATTTGTATGCAGATCTTTAACCATGTTGAACTAATGCCTAGGTTTCTGTTTGACTGCTTGATTATCACCGTAAACAAACCTCCTTTCTGGGATGTCCAGTTAATGCTACATATTAGTTTGGTTTAAGTCAAGTTTTTGTTAAATATTAAAATCCTGATCAGTAGTTTTTTCATTAACATAGACGATCTAATATGTAACAGTCCTTCAGATCAAAAGTGCGGGCTGTGAACGCACAGATCTAGTTTTATGCTTATTAGGTTATTAAAACCATTTTCTTAGTATTTTTACATTTATGTTTTAGTTTGGGGTTAGGGTCTCAATTATATGAACCCTGGGTGACGACCCCAGGTGCAGCTAGCAGACACTCTGGCTCTGGATACTTACCCAAGAAGTGTTGTCCTGCTGCTGTTATGCCATTCCCAGCATGAAACACACTTGCATGTTATCACATCATTCTTGGATTTGAATCGGTCCCTTTAATATTAAACCACACAAACGTCTGATATCTTTTACATTCAAGTGCCAATTTTTTTTTTGCCATTTCTTTGCTCTTAAAGAAAAGAAATTTGCCATGCAAACCATTACACAGAACGTACATTTTAACAGGAGTGTTGCAAGCTGATTTTCATGACCCAGAAATCAGATCAACAATCTGGCCAAACAGAGTTGTGTTCAATTAAGTTGTAACACTTCATCAGGTTACTATCCTCTGTCCTGAAGTATGTTGATAACCGTATCACAAAACTGTTCATGATTGTTTTCAGCATGAAATTATTATTATTATTTTTTTTGGTCAAATTTGTTTGTAACAGCTTAAGATTTACATTACATATGAATGTTAACAGGACACCTCTACTGGAGGACCAGCCCGTGCTTACCCTGTAGGCGGTCTGTGTTATTACCTCTCCCCTCCTGAGTCCTTCGGATCAGTCCTAGACGATCCAGTTCATGCTGTCATCTACATCGTCTTCATGCTGGGCTCCTGCGCTTTCTTCTCAAAGACATGGATTGATGTTTCTGGCTCTTCTGCTAAAGATGTAAGTGTATTTGTTAGATTTTTCGCCAAGTCATATACAATGTATAATATCACAGTTTTCTGTATTGAATTGAGCCTTAATGAGAAACACCACTGACGTTCTTCATCCTAGGTTGCAAAACAGCTTAAAGAACAGCAGATGGTAATGAGGGGACACAGAGAAACATCCATGGTGCATGAACTCAACAGGTAGCAGACAATTTCTGCTTCCCAAAATACCAAACAACATGTGCTTCAGTCAATAGCTAACTAAGCATGAAATAAATATGGGGGGGGGTTAATTAACTTTGCTCTTGACTTGCAGGTACATCCCCACAGCTGCAGCTTTCGGAGGACTGTGCATAGGTGGCCTCTCCGTCATGGCTGATTTCCTGGGTGCCATCGGATCAGGAACAGGAATCTTGCTGGCTGTCACCATCATCTACCAGTATTTTGAAATCTTTGTAAAGGAACAAAGTGAAGTTGGCAGCATGGGTGCACTACTCTTCTAAACGTCATCGAAGAAATCCCACCACAGGCACCTTGAACTTTCACATTTCCGTTTGTTATTCCATTTTTTAAAACTATAATTATTGTTTTATCATATGGACACAGTCAGTGCTATGCCACTTTAAGGCATTTGTACGTTTTCCCCGCTCACAATTTAACATAGGAATGTACTTGTCTCAGGCTTTCTTGTTGGACATTAATTTCTCTCCATCTAGTCAGCCAGTACACTGCCTCTTGCATTTTTAATCCTGATACGAATGATTAAAAGCACATGTTGTGGAATTGGCTGAACCCATTGGCTTGGAAATGCACAACATGTGTTGATTTCTCCAACCTAAGATTTAAACCAGTGCCAATGTGTGTTATCGGTAACTGCGGCATCATTTCTTGGAGACTGTTAATTGATCTGATGTAAATAAAAACTTTTTTGACAAAGTCTGAACTAGGGGTGTGCTTCCCAAGAACTGAAGAATTCCCCATCCCATGTCCCCACCCCTTTAAGCGGAAATATAGTCAGTGGGTCTTAAAGTTAAAAAAAAAAATAGAAATAAAGAATTTTAATTTTGTTTTATTCACACAGCAATATCCTTTATCTGACCCATTCAATATATGGAAAATAACTGATCAATGGAAACTGTTCTTCCAATTAAAATCTAATCTTTACACCATTTACAGCTGTAGTTATGATATACCTCTGTGAAGTACACTGATGGATTTTACATATGAAATCTTTTCCAGTTTGGTAGTCCACTTTCGGTGATATGAAATTACCTCTTGTCAAGATGCAGTACCTTAATGTACTACCCTTCTCCTGAATGCCGTCTTGTTGTCTACATGGAGTAAGCAAATGTTTTTTTCTGAATAAGTAGAAGCAAAGTAAGGCCGAAGCATTTCCATGTTCGACACATTTTGCATAAAACTACTTTTCACAGAAGAAAAATAGAATGGAAGCTTTCAATTACAGAACTTGTATAAACTTGCTCTTACTTTTTCTTTCAAAATGTACACCGATTATCAAGTTACATTCCTACTCGTTTCAGGAGAAAAGTTAGTGTCTCAAAATTGCAATACAAAAATGTTTCAACATTTCTGTGCAATACATTCAATTTCACTTAATTGTTATATATTGTGGATAGATTTATTGGGACAGCTGATCATCACATCCATGTCGGGTGTTTTTTTTTATATCCTCCAGATTTAGTAACACTCTACTCCTATAACGACCTTCACACTTCTGGAAACACAGTCTACTTGATTTCTGAGCCTGGCTGACGAGATTTGACACTTATGCAAGATTGTTTGGGGTGTAGTTGGTATTCCAGTTCATCCCACGTCTTAATGGAACTTAATGGGACTTTGTGCACAGATGTATTGTCATGTTGGAACAGTGTTTGGATCTCTTAACGTAGTGCTGCAGCATGCAGACATTCTAGACAACAATGTGCTTCAAACTTCGTGGGTACTTATAACACCCTGTTATTAGTGGGCTGGTAAGGTGTCCACAGACTTTTGAACAAAAACTTTTTTGTGCATTTTATATATCAACAGATTTTCACTCAATTAATCTAGAATGGTTCACATCTGACATAAAATTCATTCGTTTTGAGCTTTTAATCTCTCATCCTTTCATTTATTTGTGAGGTTTTGAATCTGAATTCGTATTCCTCACAAAACGACGAAAAATACAAAATTATAAACTCACCAGATAAAATGCACATTTTATATTTAAAAAAATATATATACGTTTTATGGAATTTTTTTAAATGGCAACAAAGCGGTACTTTAAATATTTAACTAGTATTATTATTATCATTGTTGCTGTTATGACAATATCATACTTTTATAGTCGCCATTTTTACATCGTCGAGGCATAATAGTAAGCTTCCAATTTGACATATGGAACACTACGTAGTGTGCAAAAGCTACACGCCATGTGAAATGCTCTTAGATTAGAGGCTGGAATACCATTTGGGATTCGGGTGTTGACTGCGCTGTTAGTGACTGTGTATTCACAATGTATCGAGTGCTAGCCTCTAGCTAGTGGAGGTGATGCAGTGAGGGACAGTTGATGTTGGTTATGTTCATGCGCTGTCCGACTCTGATGTTAGCTTAATAATAATAATTTGATGGTTTCGAGGTAAAACGACTGTGGTTATAAAATTCTTTAGAGACGATAGCTAGCCGTTTTCGTGTTGTCACTGGCTGACCGTCGGACATTTATTTCAGTTAGGCGCTAATGCTAGCGTTAACATTGTCAATTGAAAGGACGTGAACTAGCCGGTGTTAGCATTGTGGCTAGGATTGCTAAGTTAATTCACTAAAACGTTTCGAACCACATTCCTAATTCACGGCACGATTAATGGTTCACAATTTATAATAGCTAGCTAATAACTTCACTGTCGTAGTTACCTAACTACCGTTAGTCAATTTAACAGTTGCGTTAAGTGTCTTGTCTGACTTTAGCTATAGGTAAATTTCGTTAGCTCTTATTATTTCAGTTTTCTATCCGGCTTCTGAGGAGCTCTACTTTTCTCTTAACCAGATTTCTTGGACTTGTCCTGTATTTGTAGTCGAAGTTAATCCTGTGTTAAAATCTTGCTTAAGATAACAAAACACTTTATCGTTGTTATTATTAGTTTTTTTACTGACCGAATTGTACATTGTTTCATGTAGGTTTGCTTGTCAGCGCCTTTCCAGTAAATCATGGCTGAGCCTGAACTTCTGCTGGACTCAAACATCCGCTTGTGGGTTGTATTGCCCATTGTGTTCATCACTTTCCTCGTGGGGATCATCCGACATTACGTCTCCATCTTGTTACAGAGTGACAAGAAACTCACACTGGAGCAGGTCTCAGACAGGTAACCTGCACATGGCGTCGGGCTAACACAAGACCCAATGTCTATCAGACTAATCTCATGCTGAGTGGTGGTTTGAGTTCATTATTTGCGCAGTTAGTGGAAAAGGTTTGCTGTCAACTGTTTATAATTTGCAGGCACTTCTGTGTTTTCACCAAGCGTGTGTGCTTTGCATAATGTGACGACTCTTCACTACACATTAGTGTCTTATTTATTCATTTGATGGGCGTAGTGCAAGTAATAAAATGAAACAATTTAAGTTGTTAAATTATGTTTAAGTTATGCTATTTTGCCATCAAATTTCTGTTCCAATTTCTATTTCTACTCTAGTAAAACAACATTTGGCTGACAAAAAACGTAAAGGAAAAACAAGATTCCTTTTCCTCCTCAATTCAGCATTATCACTGTTGCTACAATAACATTCTTCCTCTGCAGAATGTCTTTTTATACTTGTATGCATTTTCCATTATTTAAGTGGAAAAAGTATATATTGCTTTTCCCTCGGTGATTTTATGCACTTGTTCAGTGATTTTTCACTACACTTTACATATCAACAGTTTATCCACTAGTTTAATGGAAAAATCAGGATAGCAACTTGATTTACTCACGGATGGCATTTTTCATCATATTTGTAATTATGAGTAATACAGTTTGTAACATGTGTAAAAGTTGTAATCGGGGACAGGAAATTTGTCAGTAGCCTTAACAGGATCAAATAATACTTAATGATTCATCATCAAGCTAATACATTCCTTACATTAAGATAAATGTAATACACGAGATTTCTCCGAGTTTAGCAATCTATATTTACATTTTCTTTTGCCTCTCTGCCAATTAATAGTTGTTATTTGTATGTTCTGTTCAATTTGCAGCCAGGTTCTAATTAGAAGCAGGATATTAAGAGAAAATGGGAAATACATCCCTAAACAGGTGAGATTTTTTCTGACTGAAATACAAACTAAAACCATGTTTTGTCATAGTGATCAAAACATGCTAATTTAATGAATGTAGTGAAATAACTGATAAATTCTGCTTCAAGCCTTACCCATGTTTGAGACTTAAATGCCCCATCCAGCTAAGCAGGTAGAAATGTAAGGATTTGTTTTATTTATTGATAGTCCTTCCTGATGAGAAAATTTTACTTCAATAACCCAGATGATGGATTCTTTAAAAAGACTAAAAGAAAAGTAGTGCCTCCTTCCCCCATGACTGGTAAGTAATATACTTGTATGCAAATGACAATGCTTTGCTTAACTCAACCTTTTTGTTTTCATTCATTTGGGATCTCTATGTCTATAATGTGTAATATTTATCATTCCAGACCCAAGCATGTTGACAGACATGATGAAAGGCAACGTGACAAATGTTCTTCCCATGATCCTTATTGGTGGTTGGATCAACTGGACCTTTTCTGGGTTTGTCACAAGTAAGAGATGTTCTACTTAAATCTTTGACCAAAAGTGGGCTTTATATTGTACATATGAGCATTATGTGCTTAGGTGGCTTAACCAAATGGTTCTCTCCTTAGCTAAGGTACCGTTCCCTCTTACACTCCGTTTCAAGCCTATGTTACAGCAAGGGATAGAATTGCTCTCACTTGATGCATCCTGGTAAGTGGTCCAGCAGTGAGCTTTTCTTAATGTATGTCATGCATCTGATCTAGTATGAATATACTTTAATGATTTCCTATCCATAAAAAATGATCTGCAGTCCTAACAGACAAACCCACTGATCGATTAATCAAGTCAAGTATTATCCAGTGTGACTTGATTGTTTCTCCTGTTTACATTTCCCAGGGTTAGTTCTGCATCCTGGTATTTCCTGAATGTCTTTGGACTGAGAAGCATGTATTCCTTGATTCTTGGGCAGGACAATGGTAACATAATTTAGATTATTTGTTCTTTGTCCATCTTGCGTGTTTTAGTAGTTTGGTGATAGTCTGCAAACAAAATTATTTGCAGTGTAAAGAAATGTCATGTTTAAAAAAACCTGTCAGTGCATTCCATATAAAATAACGGTTAAATAATTGCTTATTTAAATTTTATCCCATGGCAGGTGCAGACCAGTCTAGGATCATGCAGGACCAAATTAGTGGTGCTGCTATGGCAATGCCTGCTGACACAAACAAAGCTTTCAAGGTATTAAAGTCTGAGCACTATAAAATACATTTTTTAACTTCTCAGAATACGATTTTTAGATAAACTTACCATACTGGGTACAGTTTATAGGTATGTGGTTTGTAATTGCTGTTTATCTGTTATGCATAGTTTACACTTGTCAAAAGCTCTTTCTGTTTATAACTCAGTTTAAAAATGTTTACACCTAATACATGTGCAACACATACCATACCTGTGTGGTATGGTAAACTATATCAAATAATATCTTGTAGAGCTTACAGTAATCCATAGCCACCACCTGCTTGGCTCAGAAGTTGACAAACTGTGTATCAACTTTTGCTTTGTTGTAGCATATGCTATATGTGCACACAATCATTATCACAGGATAGGCTTTACGTTTGACTTTCTATTAGTTTTCTGTCTTTCAACAAAATTCTTGGGTTACTCTAACATTTCTAAAGCAGTAATGGTTATACTGTCCGAGACCACGAGGCTTGCAATGGAAACTCTTGCATGAAAAATAAGTGTCTTGTCCGTTTTCCTTCCTCAGGCTGAATGGGAGGCACTCGAGTTAACAGACCACCAATGGGCCTTAGATGGTGTGGAGGAGGACCTAATGAGCAAGGACTTGGACCTTTCTGGCATGTTCAGCAAAGATTTGCCAACAGGCATTTTCTAAAGGCATTAAAAGACATAACGGTTAATTTGTAATTTTGGTTTAAATCAGATTGGAACTAATGGAACACATGGTATTTATTCTTGCATAAACATCAGTGCAGACATTTGTGCACTGTGCATTTGTACTGCTCTTGCGGCAATTTCTTTTGGTTTGTCTTAAGAAAAAGATTGTAACTAAACTATAATTTACATTTTTTAAATGAAAAAGTTCAAATTAATATTTTAACTGTATATTACTTGCTCACTTTCAGAAAACAGCAGGACCCATAGTGTAGCTTGTGACCTAGGGTTTATACTGTAAAGATATTTGTATCAGTCACCCGCTTGAGTTTGTTTAATGTAGCTAAAGACACAAAAGGTACCAATTAGCATAGTGTCCATATAATTCACTTTAGTTTTATGCCCCACTGTATTCACAAGCAAGGTTCCCTGATCAACCGTGTATTCGTTTTTATCTATTGTTATTTTGTCATTTAACCCAACCATAGATGATTAAAATAAGAAATTATTATATAGAATTTTGAAAATGGACCAAATGCAATTCATTCATATTAAGAGCTTAAGTGATTGTGACCAATGTTCATCCGTTAATATGGGCCAGTGTTAGGTTTATTTGACTAGTTCCTGCTTTAATATTTACTGCACCTGGTGATTAGCTTAAGTTGTGTTTAAGCAGTAAATCACCAGACTGTCCTCCACAAGTGCAGGATTGATATCGAGGACCGATAGGTTTGTTTGTTACCCTGTAGTTTTTAAACATGACATTTCTATTAATTCATTGTTTTTTATATTATTTATTTGTTTTGTAACATTTTACTTTCACACCATAATGTACTTGCAAGTTGAGTTCATCCATAATATAACCCATTTTCTGAACCAACAGTGTGTTTTGTGCCATACTTTATTCACCTCGGAACAATTGTTTTCACTTTAAACCTACAGAAATCTGTCTTTTCCTCTGTCCCGTGCTCACAATCAACTTTTAAAGCCACCGTTTTAACCTTGAGTGATTGGCTCCGTGTATAAATACAGTGAAAGGGTAATGATAGTCGCACTATATGTAGTGCACTCCGTTTGAGATGCAGCCGCTGTTCTGTGTAACGCACTGACCTACCGTCTCTTATGCCAGTAACTATAAACTTAGGCGAACTGCTCAAATGCTTCATATTTTTCCCTTGACATTGTTTAGGTTCTAGCATACTCAGCAAGACTAAGCTTTTATGCATTTGCTACATATTTTATTGAACATCCGTAGTATATTCCTTGTACTAGAAGTTTTAAGCAAACGCAATTTAGCATTAGCTAACTGCTAGCCGTTTCATATGAATCTTCTTATCATGGATTTATTATGATGTAAAGATGCTTCGTGTTTGAAGAATGGTTTAGGAAATTACAAGTGACGCACTTCTACTATTTAATGTGTGTGAGTGCAAATCACAGAAGGTGGACGTGTGCGTGCGCGCGCGGGTGTGTTTAGTTATCTTAGCCACATTAGCGCGTTTCCTCGGGCTACACTCGCTCTCAGCGGCTTATCTCAGTGCGCCATGGCGGAGGGAGGTGGAACCGAGCCGTGCAACGCTGCGGAGCCCACCGCGGAGCCCGCGCCTGCCCAATCCCAGCTGCCTTCAATCGATAGTCAAAAGCAGAAAATTGGAGCTCTTCTAAAAACGGCACTTCGAAAAGGAGACGAGTGGTAAGGGATTAAACACAGACACCGCCGGTTCCGTTTGTCTCAAAGTTAGCTAGCTTGCAATGTAAACGCGTGAGCTGTGCTAGCTTACTGGAGCCGAAATGCGTTCCACTCAGCCCAGCTTAGGCAAACGGTTAGCTCGCTAAGGTAACGTTAAGCTTAGTAAGTTGTACAAAAACACCTGCGCTTATGAGGTTGACACACGCGTCGTTAATTTCTTATTTTGACAAAGTCCGCGAAGTTGTATTTGACTAAACACAGCCAGTCAGTGGCGTAACGTTAGCTTTGAGAACACTAGCTGGTTGTTTAACCAGTTGTCTAGTCCACTAACATGTTATTAACCAAAAGAGTTTGAATTCGCACGATAAACAAGTGAGTCCAAGAACAATGTTTAGTTTTAAAGTTTAAAATAGTGCAAAGCTACTCAGCTAAGGGCTGTTGTTCCTCATAATATCTGTGACTAGTTTGGATAGCTAGCGTTATAGAGACTGCTGACTAGCACGTTAGCATAGCTGCTACTTAATAAATTTGCTAGTTATAATATTGTTACTTTTGACCGACAGTGTAATACATTGTTGATAAACTGGCAAGTGAGCTGAAGTATATTTTTTGCCAGCTAACTTAGTCGGCTGTTATTTAGTCATTTCTATACCTAGGCTAGCTGTAGTTAGCTGTGCTACTGCTTTGTCATGGGGACTGGATAGCACCCAGAGACTGACAGCTTAAAAAGATAAGCAGCAGACGTTTTATTAAATATGCCTGTAATCGCAAGGAACACCCGATTTATCTTCACAATGTCAGTGAGCTTTGCATTGCTCCTTGGTGAGCTTCACAATGGGCTGCTTCCCCTCGGTGAAGTTTAGTTAGTACTAAACTTGCCCTGTGAAGTCTTATTAAGAATTATAACTGAGGAACTGGTTTTACTGGTAAGTGTATCTAAGTACAGATTAAACGATTTATCTGCCTTGAGTAATACTATGTTGAAAGGAATCCTCTTTTAACAGATTATGCAGTGTGAACAGGCATCATTAGATTAAGGCTTTAATGCTGATAGCCTGCTTTTCTCTTTCTTATTGGCAATCTTATTTCTATTTTGGCTGTCTTGTGTAGGTTTTTGATTGACAGTCGATGGTTCAAGCAATGGAAAAAATATGTGGGCTTTGATAGCTGGGACTTGTACAATGTTGGAGAACACAACTTGTATCCTGGGCCCATTGACAACTCTGGGCTTTTTTCAGGTAAGTCCTCTATCCGTAAATGTTTGTTTCCACTAGAAGACCTAAGAAAAGCAACACTTTTACAGCTTGTAAGTCCTGTGTAGAGATTGACCGATAATATAAATTTTCCTGAAATTTTAGCCTTTTTGTCTGTTCATGTTGGTTATTGGTTACATAATAATGAATTTTTTATTATTTTTTTTAAATCAGTATCGGTCTGTTTTGTTTAGGACTGTTTGTCAATTTAACGATAGATGAATAGATAGACAGATACAGCCTTCCATAGAATCAAGTGGCTGCTGCATTCAGCTTCGGACCGCAGCAAATGTACACAATGGGGGGAAAACCACCTCAGATATCTGCTCTATATCCTCAATTTGCTGTCCCCCACATGAGGATGGATTTCCCCTTGAATCTGGTTCCTCTCAAGGTTTCTTCCTAGCATCACATTAGAGAGTTTGTCCTTGCTATCGTCACCTCAGGCTGCTCATTATGAAACATTTCTGAATTTTTCTTATTCTTTATCTTCTGTAAAGCTGCTTTGAGACAGTGCTTATCGTTAAAAATGCTTTAGAAATAAAATTGAATAGTTGCATCACAGGCCGGTACACAATTCTCATAGGGCAAAAAAAAACTAAACAATTTAATAATAAAAAATATGTAAACATACATTTTTACATGTCCTGGCAGTACCTGAGGACAGAGCGAGTCTTCTTAATCAGCTTCTCAGCATCTCCTGTTCTAATGCAGCTGCTTCTGTATGTTACAGCACAAAAGACAGCACTTAGAACAAAGAATGTTATAACAGCTCTGAGTTGGTGCTTGCTGATTTTGCTGCAAACATTAGAAAGTAGAGTCTGTAACTCTTGTGTGTTGACCTTCTGATCCAGTCTGCCAAGATATTTATAGATGCCATCCAGCACATCGTCCTGCCCCTTGAGGTTTATATAGGCAATGGTTTGTGGAATTTTGGGCAGTTGGCTGTGCAGCCAAAAGACCAGTTAGAATAATCACATAAAACCCTCTGCTATTAATGAGAGCAAGAGAAACACAAATTGATCAGCAAAAGGCAGAACAAGATCTAAGAAAACCGCACAAGACTGAGCCTGGAGGGCGGGCGGTGACTACTGGTAACCAGCAGTAAAAAAAAAAAAAATGTATATAAAAACCCAACCAAATATACACATGCACCCAAAGAAAAGGCAACTTTTAGCCTTCTTATAAGGTTCTTGACTTGTGTATGACAAGACTACAGAGCTCTACTTAAATATCTTACGGTCTGACTGTTGCACTAATGCAGTTTAGCAGCGTTAATGTGAACTTACCCTTGTTGGTCTTGCAGACCAGGAAACACAAACGCTGAAGGACCATCTCATAGATGAGCTAGATTATGTCCTAGTGCCTACAGAAGCATGGCGTAACCTGGTCAGCTGGTATGGATGCTTAGAAGGACAGCAACCCATTGTCAGGAAGGTAACATGCTTTTTTTATCTCTTTGTGAAAGTGCAGTTTTTTTGACATTGCGTTTGTGTTTTGTAGTTTGTGATCTAGGCTTGTTTGATAGTGAGTCAGATTTAACTATTCAGAGCTGATGGCTTAAACAAATAAGACAGGAAAACCATTTCCAGTAATTCAGGAGTATGGAGGCGGTCAGTAATTTTTAATTATCAACTTTGTCACTGGGAAATGTCTGACTAACCCTATTTAAGCATTCATTCACTCAATGCCTAGCGTTTATCCTGTTCAGGGTTGCGAGGACGTTGGAGTTTATCCCAGCTAACTTGGTGTGTGAGGCAGGGTACACCCTGGACAGTTAATCTTCAGTTAATCACAGGGCTAACATTTGGAGACAGACACACATTCACTCCTATGGACAATTTAGAGTAGTCAATTCACCTATGCCCAATTGCACGTGTTTGAAGGCGG
Organism: Liobagrus marginatus; assembly: GCA_028566295.1. Classification (NCBI taxonomy): domain Eukaryota; kingdom Metazoa; phylum Chordata; class Actinopteri; order Siluriformes; family Amblycipitidae; genus Liobagrus; species Liobagrus marginatus. Next base: position 9,326,743 of record JAOUQX010000014.1, read on the forward strand.
GAGGAAACCTGGGGAAAGCCCCGCACAAGCTGTGTGGGAATCGAACTGATGACCTTCTTGCTGTGAGGCAGGTGTGCTAACATCTGTCATCATCCCGCCCCTTAATTAATCAATTATCCTTAATTAGTCATGATTTCTGTTAAGAATGCGATTTTGGGCAACTGTGTGATATCCATAGACTAATATGAATCACTGTTCAGCATGCTAAACCAACCCCTAAGTTATTGGGATTAGCGAGATTTCCAATTAGCTTCATCAAAAACATTTTAATACATTATTAGATTTGAGACTTTCTTGCTGAAAACAAAAAAAGCTCTTGTTGCCCAATGATTTTAACTTTTAAAACGATTTTAAGAAAGATTACAATATATTTCTAAACATGTTTATTTAAATATTTTTAAAAATCTCTTGGCATAAAATCCTTTACCCTTTCCTCCATAGGTGGTTGAGCATGGCATGTTTGTGAAGCATTGTAAAGTGGAGGTTTATCTACTGGAGCTGAACTTGTGTGAGAATGACAACATGGACAATGTGGTCACCCGTCATTTCAGCAAAGCTGATACTATAGGTATAACTTAACTTAATAACTTAAGCAGCATGACTTCCCTGCTACTAAAATGGTTTCACAATGAGGATATTTGCAGACACTGTGTAACTTATCTAATGGCTTGTTGTCCTCCTTTAGATACCATCGAGAAAGAGATGAGGACTCTCTTCGATATCCCATCAGAAAAAGAGACTCGGTTGTGGAATAAGTACATGAGTAACACTTATGAGCAGCTAAACAAGCCTGACAGCACAGTGCAGGATGCCGGGCTTTTTCAGGGCCAGGTAGGACATTTCTCAAGACGCAACACTCCTGTTTGTTCATTTCAAAAGTATAATTAGGCTCCATGTCCCGCCAGGGCATGACTAACCTGGGTGAAAAGTTTTTAATGGTGCTGACTTGTATAACAATTAAAAATATAGCTGCAAGCAGCAATTAATGAGTTCAAGCCCAATTTGTAGTCTTTGATTCAACATCTGAAATATACATGAATATAATTTAATGAGCACTAGTTTGAGATGTTTGATGAGCATTGTTATTATAGGGCTTGACCCCTAATACAATTAGCAATCTAAATAATTATAATTACAAGCATTAACACAAGGGAGACGCTTACGTAAATAATCCATTATTTAAACCACCTCAACGTGTGCTTCCGTAAGCGTGAAGACCATCTCGTTGAGGTGGCTGAAGAAATTGCCAGTTTGTAATTCCCGCGGAGCGCGCACCTCGTATACAATAAATTTGGGCTTGTGTTTTAGTTTAATTACTACACATAGTAAAAATAGTATCAATATTATTTCAAGCTGAATTAACTTGCCGTGGTGACGCTGTGACGGCATAGTGTACCGTAAGTAATGTATTCCGTTACTACATTTCCATACAAGTCAGTTTTATTTACTTTTCATTGGCATTGAGATATCTGGTCTGCACCTCAAGTGTCCCATTAGCTAAGCATGTCAACTACAGTGTGTGCATCTCCTTTGTTTTGTATATTTTTAATGGGATCTGTTTGCCCTTAGGTACTTGTAATTGAGAGAAAGAATGAAGATGGGTCATGGCCCAGACAAGCTCATACCAAGTGCGTATGTACAGATCTACCAAAGAACTTTTATCTTAGTTGCTCTGGAACCTTTTTTGTTTTTTACCTATTTTCCAGGTCAAGTACAACCACCTCTAGGACTTTCACAACGTCGCCAAAGCTGTACTCCAATTCCTCTGCCACTATTTCTTCCACAGTTACGAATGGAGAAAACAGCAGCAATTCGAGCTACACGCTGAACAATAGCACCTCTGGAGGAATCAGGTCTGTTTTACATCTTATTTTATTGTCAAAACACAGTCTAATTTATAATTACACAATTTAGTTATGGCCTCCTTTTTGTGTTCTATCGTAGATCATCATAGTGTAAAAAACGTTTCCCATCAATCATTAAAACAACTATGATCAAACATGGCTGTTCGTATTTTGCAGGTTGGGAGGATACAGCTCATACAGCTCATCCTACAGTTATAGAGAGTCTGCCTCTCAGCCTGGCCTTTGTGGCCTCAGCAATTTGGGCAATACCTGCTTTATGAACTCTGCACTCCAGGTACATACACGCACACACTTAAGTTAATAATCTTCACAAACCCACTTTCTAAGGAGTCTGATCTTCATACAAACCTATATATTTGTATTCAAATGCCACGAATTCCCCATTTATCTGTTTCAGTGCCTGAGCAATTTACCCCCACTGACAGAATATTTTCTGGAGGACCAGTATGAAGCTGAGATCAACCGAGAGAATCCTTTAGGAATGCGAGGGGAAATCGCTGAGGCCTTTGCAGACTTGATCAAACAGATGTGGCTCAGCCGAAGCAGCTATGTGGCTCCACGCACTTTTAAAGTAAATCATTCTGGAACAAGCTATGCTGTTAAACGTTTTAGTTCTTCCTCTATCAAAGCATGCCTGTACTGGAACGCACGTTTGGCGTAGTGGAAAGACTAAATGTTAGTTGCTGATGACATGTTAAAAGTGCTTATTGTAAAAGTATGTTGTCGTTTGTGCACAGACACAGGTTGGCCGTTTTGCCCCTCAATTCTCAGGGTACCAGCAGCAGGACTCTCAGGAGCTTCTGGCATTCCTTCTTGATGGCCTACATGAAGACCTGAACCGTGTCAAGAAGAAACCCTATTTGGCCTTGCGAGATGCAGAGGGAAGGCCAGACGAGGTATTTCACAAGCAGTTATATTATTAATATTAAATCATTTGCACTAAGGCTAGTGGTTTCTATATACATTTAATAGTAGTGAATACTTTTCTGCCTTCTATCATGATATAACATTGGAAAATATCTTGCTAGTCTCCATATGCTGCTGTGACTGAGAGCGTGTGTAAATTTGAGTTAGTTTGCGAGTGATGGAACAACCTCAGAAATGTAAACAACTGGTCTGTTTAACGTCAGTGAGGTTACATTCACTTTGTGTACAGGGTGAACTGATATCTTGTGTTTACGTTGACAGATTGTGGCTAAAGAAGCATGGAAGAACCATCGGCTACGTAATGATTCAGTCATTGTCGATATCTTCCATGGCTTGTTTAAGTCTACACTGGTCTGCCCTGAGTGCGCCAAAGTATCTGTCACTTTTGACCCTTTCTGCTACCTCACACTGCCACTTCCAATGAAGAAAGATCGAACCATGGAGGTGTTCCTGGTCCGCAACGACCCTCAGTCCAGACCCATGCAAGTAAGAGCCATTTAAAGTTTTTAAAGTTAAGTTTATTGGTCACATGCACATCATACAGTACAACTCTTTGATTCCGCATATCCCAGCATACAAA
>JAOUQX010000014.1:9334567-9347984 GCA_028566295.1 Liobagrus marginatus
TCCCATCATTCATTGTATTAAAACATAAAGCAACTCAAGTAATTCATATTTGATACATTTTAGAATCAGTTGGAGATGATCATTGTATTAGATAACCATCATTCTGAATTATGGAAGTGCAGTCACAATCTCCACATTGAGGAGATTTAATCTCTTTGAGGAGGTATGTGTAGGATTTCTTTGAAAATGGCTCCATGAAACTTGGTGCAAGTGCAAATCAACATCAGGCACACTGGTAAATACAAATACTGCATGTTGGCAGAAGCACTGTGTATCTTTTATGTCCCAATTTTGGTTCATTTGATGCTGTTCACTTTATTGTATGTGCAAGTAAACAAGCACACAGATTTTGCCATTCTGTTATCAGCTAATTGAAACAAATTGAAATTGATTCCAGCTCTTGACAAATAGCAATCAAATGTTTATACAGTTATTTGGTTTAGTGCTGGTCACCGCTTATGCCAGCCTCTCGCTGCCGAGACTCAGATTTCATGGTTATGCGATGGTGCTAATGAAGTTCTTCCTCATCTTGTCTTCCAGGGATCTGAACATGTCTGAATTTGTCTGCAACCCCAAAGCTGAGCCATATGTATATGACCTGGTTGCTGTCTCTAACCACTATGGAGGAATGGGTGGAGGCCACTGTAAGTGTTCTGTTAGTATTCTTTCCTCTTGTTAAATGTTATTTTCCTAACAGAAAGGTCACCCCCAGCGCAAGTTAATATTAACCAAGCTGATCTCAGTCACTCTGGACCAGCTGCTTTTTCACTTCCCTACTGTATTAAAGGTTGTCTCTCTGTTTGCTTTATTTAAATTGAGAAATGATCACTCCACTATCTTTAGAATCGATCCATAGATAGCAGGTAGAAATAAGTAAATTACTTTTATTTAACCTGATTTCGGGGAAGACTGTTAATTTGATTTAGTTTCAGTTGAGCTAAAGTGGTAATCCTTTTTTATTTCCTGTTACAGATACTGCATATGCTAAAAATAAAACTGATGGGAAATGGTATTACTTTGATGATAGCAGTGTGTCCTCTGCTTCTGAGGACCAGATAGTGGTAAGACTCTCTTTTCTCACACTTTCTCTTCCTCTAGTGCCAAGTTTCTGTTATCTCACTACATTTGGGCATCATTCTTGTGGTTGCTTTTCTCATGAGCATGGTGTGTGCATGTGTAGAGGAAGATGCAGACGTTTGAATTCCACCCAAGCTGTGTGCTTGTTTATTCAGTTCACACTTTCAAAAACACAACAAACCCAAACCACCTATACAAAATTGTAGGGGAGGGACGGATTTCAATAAAGGGGTTTAAGCATGTTCCTGTACCACAATGCCACACACAGTACCACAATGAAGTTCAATCCTAACCTCTACAACACTCAACAGCTTTGGGATCATTTAAAAAAGCTGACCGTGGTGTTGTTATAGATATAATTGGATGATCGGTTTTTGACTTTATTCTATTGGCGCAGTCATACAATTGTCTTTTTTTGTTCCAGACAAAGGCAGCTTATGTGCTTTTCTACCAGCGGCGAGGCGGCGAGGGTGCATCCAAATCCACTCCCTCTGCATCACTCGGAGGAGCTTCCGACTCTCTGGACGACCACATGGACACCAACTGACTTTGGTTGGTCACTGGACACAGGCACTGAATAAATGCTTCATGAACAAATGATCATTGATTCCTACCCAGGTTTTTCAACGCTTTGACACGGAGGGTCAGCGTTCTCTGCTTTTAGTTTCCTATGCGTGTTTTCCACAAGCCAAGAAGGATTGGAAAATACAAGGAGGAAAATGAACTAAAAGATAAGTTTTAATTGTGACGTGACTGCCCTGCACTTGTTAGATTAAAACCAAATTAAAATTCAGTCTTTGCCTGATGTCAGAAATGTTGCATAAAAGTATTGCAATGAAAGCAAATTCTTTTGTTGCCCAGTGGAATAAAGAAAGAAGCCAAATGTTTTGTGCTATATCAACCAAAGGTGTATGGATGGGGGGCAAGATGGTAAAGACCAGGGAAACATATCCATTACACTCAATGTTTATTCAAACGTGTGCCTCTAGTGAGGATTCTCGAAAAAATAACTCCATAAAACCTTTTAAACAGGAGGTTATAATTACAGGCTGTCCAACAGAGACTTGGTTTGGAGTCTCTACTTCACTATAAGGCTAGAAGCCTGTACTGGATGGCATAGGCTACTAGTTGACGCTGTGCTACGGATAATTATACTGCTGATTTTTATTACTGCGCTGCTCTCTGAAATGTTAGCACTAGCTGCCTTTCTGCCACTGTTAAAAGATATGCTTATGACTTAATTTAAAATTTAGTGATACATGTCCAGCTTGTAGAAAAGATTTCTAACATGCCATTGTTTGTTAACACATTTGCAATATTCAGGGCTTGATTGAACTCTTCCACTGGTGAATGTTTGTGTAATTTTTTCTGTGTTTGGGGACTTTCTGCTTGCCTTCAAGGCCAGATAGAGAAGTGGGTCAAGCCCCTGTTTGAGAGCGGTGCTAAAATTGAGCCTTGAAAAACCTGCAGCTCTGGGCGGGAATATTTAATTTGATGCTGTGTAAAGGTGTTACACATTCACTAAATGATATTACAGTACTTTGTCCTGCCGGTCACCCTGCTTTTTCTTTGCATTCTAGGAGAAAGTTCTAGACACAGTGGCTCCATGTTAAAAGATTTAGGATCAGTATGCATCTTTGATCTAATGCGTTTATGTGGCAGAATGCATGCATCTGCAAAATGAACACTTGGTCAGTCCCCATGTGTTATTCTATCTTCCTTTCCTGCTACAATATTTTACATGATGCCTAGAATCATGACCACCTGGCCAATGCATTTTCTAAAATGTTGTCCATTTAGAAAGATACATTTTCAGAGATGTTGCCTAGATGTAAATAGTCGTGTACTATCTGCAAACTAGGATCTTCTTTGTGTTTATTTATCATGGCAATATGTGCAAGGATTTTGAAAACAATTCAGAAACACAATAAAGAATTGAATCTAACAGGAGTGACATTTAAATTATTCATGATGATTTACAGGCAGTGCTAGAAATATTGGCATCCTTAATAAGAACGAGAAAACATACAATTACAGGTTTGGGAATAAGTTTCTTCCCCCCCCCCCCCAAATGTAATACTATGCTACAGTTGAAGTGCCATTATTTCTGCAAAATACTAATATTAGGATTTTATGTACCTGAACAAATATTTGATAAAGGCATATTGCTCCAAATCAACAATTCACTGTTGTGTTTAAATTCTTGTCCATGCATACCTCTTCTCACCCAATGTAGCAGTAGGTCTTTATTTTTCACTTGTACATTACAGCACAGTGAACTTTGTCCTGGAAACCAGTCAGGGTGCAGGATCAGCCATGATGCTGTGCCTTTAGCAATCGGTGGGTTTAGGGCCTTGCTCAAGGACCTGACCTGGCAGCAGTGTGTCTTGAACCTGGATCTTTCAACTTTGCATGTTAACGGTTTGTTGTGTTCTCACCAGACCACAACATGAGTCATGTTTGTCAACATAGGTGTGCCAAAAGTGCTCAGTCAATTGTCCTGTGTACAAACGTAATGCAGCCAGCTAATCAGTGAATCATGTGGTAGCAGTGCAATGTATAAAATGAAGTTTCTCAACCCTATATGCATTTAACAGTAGTGTTAAGTTCCTGGTTTTTAAAGCCACATGAAGCATACTTTAGCACTTACTATAGTTAAAGATGCAAGACTTTTCTTTAGAGGGGCAAATAGTTTCTCCAAAGATATGAACAGAATGTAAATTTTAATTTCAAAGTTATTACCTTAAAAAGGGACTAATTGGGATTTATATAAATCAAGATTAACAAGGTAGTTTGTTTTTTCTTCAGGCCAGCATTTCATGTTGCATTGTAGCCTAATCATGATGCATTTTAAAAAAAGCTTTAACACTTAACAATGACAAGGCAGTTTTCTGCATGAATGTAAGCACTTGGTACCATTTCCATATACTATAGCCACTTCCTGGTACTCGTTATACTACAGTTAAATTCAACATGGGTGGCTGCAGATTTCCTCATTTTGTAAATGTTAGAAACATTTATAGTAGCTTGGCTTGATGGCAGGTCATTGGGGGCGTTTACAAAAAATATGAGTTGATTTACCTAGAAAAGGAACACTTAATATGGTTAGTAAAATTAATGAGCGGTAGCATACTGGTACTGAGCTGATTTAAACCAACCTGAAGATACAACAAGAAAGTGCTTAGAAATAGCATTTATTGATCCATAAAAGGGCTCGTTGTGCCATACATGAACTTTATGCTGCTGTGAAGTTGGGACTTTTACAGAACATCAGACGCACCTTCACAATGTTTAAAAGAGCATCTTCATCAAGTGAAAGTCCCAAAACAGCAGCACCATGCACAGGGTGGCACCACCAGCTATAAAAGACCAAATTGCTTTTTTTTTTTTTTTTAAACCCGAAATTTACTATTTGGCCAAGGCCAGAAGCTTCTTTATGTCTCCCTCAATGTCACAGGTCAGGTATCTTCTGCTGTAACGCTTGAATGGGACGCCATCTGGGCCAATAAGGAACTTCTCAAAGTTCCAGGAGATGTCGTTTCTGCACACAGGACTCCAGATTACGCACTTGGGGTCACCCATTAACGCCGTCGGCTCATCGCTTGGGAACGGAAGCTTCTCCTTGAGAAAGACAAACAGCGGATGAGCATCTTTCCCATTCACGTCGACCTTCTCCAAGAGCTGGAATTTTGGCTGGAAACCATTTCCAGGACGGACATATTTCAGGGACATGACGATCTCTTCATTTTTACAGTTTTCCTAAAAGACACAAACAAGCGTGATTATTTGGAATTTTGACTTAAAACCACTATACTTTAGAATCTTGGAAGGTGATTAATCCAGCCAAGGCTGGTGTAATGACGTGAATACAAAGCTCTTGTGGTAAAGTGGCTGTAAATTATTAACGAATTCAGAGATAAAACAAAAAAGCCATTAAAATTGGCCAATCTGACAGCCACAGGCTAGTGCCTTGCAAGTCAATTTTCCTGGAATATAATAAAGGAGGCCATAAATACTTGGGGTGTTCCTTTTTGCCTGAATAATTTTTACATACATATTATATATAAAGATTATAAGAATTAATACTCAGTACTATGTAATAAATTTCATTAGAATATTTGTTAATATTCTCAGAAATGGTTCCAAAGGAAAGCGCTGGTAAAGTATTCACTTAACTGTTTTAATAAAAAAAAAATTCCATGAGGAAATAAAACTACTTGAGCAACTGGCTAATTTCCACATCGTGCTCGTTGCTAGGAAGAAACACCCCCCCCCCCCCATGTCCTTCTATAGTTACCCAACGGTCACTTAAATAAACTACAGTTTATATTTAAAGTTAGTTTAACGTGGACAAAACGGGTGGAACATATGTTGAAAAACGGTACAGTTACTCTTAATAGCGAGTATAAAACTTTAATAAGAAATAGGAGGGCACAGGTGCCATGTGCCGAAATTAAAAACTACCCGGATGTGCACCTGCACCAGTTACGCCCAAAAGTCTTACATTACAAAACCAGGGGGTTAGTACAGCCGGTACAAGTACAATGAGAAGTGTTTACCTGATGGCCAAACTGGTTACAGGGAACCCCCAGAATCACGAGCCCCTGCGCCGAGAAGCGCTCATGGAGGTCGTTCATCTGGGTATAATCCCTGGTGGTTGTTCCTCAGAGAGACGCCACGTTCTCGACCAGAACCACCTTCCCCTGTAAAGAAGACAACTTCATCTCTTCTCCTGTCAGTGTCTTCACCGTGATATCGTAGAATGACTTTAAAGCAGCCATGATTGTGCGCAAACTAGTCTCAAGAAAGCAGGAACAAGATACGCGTGAAAAGAGCCAGACAAAAGTTCCCGTTACAGAACAAGCTTTTATTTCTTTCGTTGCACACGCCTACTTCTAAGACACGTCCCCGTTTTTAGGGAACATCTTCAAATATCCTCATTGCTACATTCAAAACGAAAAACTGTCTTAAAACAACTTAAACAGCTATCTATATGTAAAACATTTGGTAACTGTTGATACGTTGATTTAAATTAACATACAACTGAGAAAATATGGGATTGGAAACAAATATTTTATGACGTATGGTTTTAGAAATATATCGACGGTCCCTTAGAATGTACGAAACATTGGCGCGGGAATCTTTCCTTAAACTCTACTGTGTTTTGGCACATCGAAGTCGAAGAGTAATTCCGTTTTACAACCCGTCTTATTTCGTAAGTTATTTTAATTACATTTATTTGACTGTAACTAATATGTTATATTCAGTGCAAGTTATCTCAGTAGGTATCAATGCATTGCTATCTGTGCTTTTACGTTTCCTATTACTGTCCTTGTTAGCTAGCTAAGTTCGGGTTGATAACATCACTATTAAAACAGGTTTATTTATAGTGGAGGCTAATGTAGATGATAGCAGCACAGTCAGGAAACTTAGATAGTTAGTAATTCGTTGGTCTATTCGCTTTTTTAGGATGTAGTTGTGGGTTCACTGGGATTTAAGATGTATTTGGGGTTGAATTTTGGGATTTATGAGCTGTTTAGTGTTTTAGGTGGGATTTAGTAGTTTATAAGTATATGGGGGGGGGTTTATTAGCTATATTAAATGTTTAGGGGCTGATCTATAAAATATAAGAAGTGTTTTATGCGCTAATTTGGCAGCTAGTTGTTATTTCGGAATGTAAAATGTGTTTATGGTTTGTTCGCGAATGAATAAGTACACCAAAAGTACGTGGACACCTGACCGTTCCACCCGTAACTAGGTGGTTCTTCCCTAAACTGTTTCAGCAACGGCTGAAGCACACAACTGCACCCCAGGCCTCATCACCCATCATCATTAACTGACCTCACTAATGCTCTTGTGGCTGCATTTACACCAAATCCCACAGTCATGATCCAACTTTTAGTGAAAAACCTTTCCAGAGAGTTGAAGTTATTCTAACCGCAAAGTGTCTGGAAATGAAAACAGTAAACAATTATAATACTTCTGTTTCCATTCTTGGTTGTGAAATATCCCTGACCTCTCCTGTCCTGTCCAGTACCTACCATTAGTAACTGCGATGATGCGAAAGAAGAAAAGAGCATCATCTGTTTCAATCACTGAAGCTCCAGCCTCACGGGATGTGCCCAGTAAGTTGGCAAATATTAGTGTACAGAATGCACTTTTAATTGAATAATACCTCATTTTTTGTGCTCAATCACAGATACAGCTAACTTGATTATTATTTTTTTTAACCAGAATCGAAGAAAAGCAAGTCAGCTGGACTGCCATCTAAATCCCTTTCTGCCAGTGTTCCTGATTCTGTTTTTGGTCACATGCTTCGGGAATCAGGTGTCATCTTGAGACAAAGCAACATGGCCAATGAGATCAGTAAGAAGGTTCTAGACATAAAGGCAACTGATATCAGATGTTACAAATGATTTCCACTGCAGTGTTTGGTGTCATTTCCTGTACTTATGCACCTAAAAGTCATCCCGTGTTAAAAAGCTGCTTTTTTTTTTCATTTTTTTTTTTCATTTTTAAATGTCTTGAAAAATAGCTTTTTATAATGAACCTTTATTTTCTTTTTATAGTGCACAAGACTGAATCCCTTTTCCCGCACATTTTACACTTTAGCCATCCTTTAAGCATTGCTTTTTAATGGCTTCTGACCATTATGATTGATCTGACTCGTATATATTTATTGCATTTCTCTGTTTTCCTAAATAGCCGTGGATCAAGCTGTGTTTCAGAAGCGACTTCAGCAGCATCTGAGAAAGAATCCCAGATATCCCCATGTGAGTGTCCATAGACTTTAGCTTCTATATTATTGACTCTATGTTGTGTGTTTTGTTGTGATTGTATTTTCCATCCTCTGACAGATCATTCAGGAGTTTATATCCGGCATGGAGTCATATATTGAAGACCCTGAGAGATTTAGGAACTGCCTGCTTCCATGTGTGCCACGTTGTACAAGCGAGGGAGACACTAGGTAGTGAAAATCAATATGGGTGTTGTGTAGTCAAAATCATGCTGTATTGTAACAATGCACTCGTAGAGACACAGATGTTTACTTGGGTTTGTTTACGTTTTTTTGCCCTCACAGTTCAAGCTCGTTTCAGGAGAGCCTGGTGCGTGTGCTTTTGGGTGTTGAGATGCTGCAGGCAAGAATGTTTTTAACAATTCTGTACATTTACGATTTATAGCGTCATGTGGCTTTAATGGACAAGAAGCTAGATGATTATAGATGACCTAGAATTTTTGTTTTCAGAAGAAACCTTTATTTGCCACATATACAGTACATTACAGTGTAGCAAAAAAAATCACATGCTTTCCACCTTGTTATAAAGCACTGGTTGAAATGTAGGTTCAATCATGCTACAGCGTTCGTGGAGCAGAAAGGGTTAACGGTCTTGCTCATTGGTCAAACAGAGGCGCTTTGTCTTTAGAGAGGTTTGAATCCTGACCTTTTTTATCAGTAACCTTGAGTCTTAACCACTGAACCACCATTTCAACCACTTTTAGGCCCCTGTGTTCTCTTGCCAAATAGCTATGCCACATCCAAATGTACCTTCTATATATCCAAATCATAGTATGTTAATGCAAGTCATACTATGTTACAATGATTATCCCTAATTGACCTATATAGTTTACTGTTTCTGCTGGCTTTTTTTAAAGCATGGATCCATGGACACTTTTTCAGACAATATTGAGTGCAATGTGAGGGAGGAGTAGTTTTGTGAGGGTTTGTTTTGGTTAAAATGAACCATTACAAAAATGTGGAAAAATAAATCAAAGAAACGGTCAGTTGAATTATATAGTCTAAATCACATTTAGTAATTCATTATCTATTATGATCCTGTTCAGGGTCATGGTAATGCTGGAGTCTTCCCAGCTAACTTAGGGTGTGAGGCGGGGTACATCCTGGACAATTCGCCAGTTAATCGCAGGACTAACACTTAGAGACCGACAACCATTCACGCACACATTCACTCCTATGGATAATTTAGAGTAGCCAATTCGCCTATGCCCAATCGCATGTGTTTGGAGGCGGGAGGAAACCAGAGTCCCAGAGCAAGCATGGGGAGAGCATGCAAACTCCACACAGAAAGACCCTGGGCGGGAATCAAACCCATGACATTCTTTCTGTGAGGCAGGAGTGCTAACCACTCTGCCACCATCACCGTCAGTCTAAATTACATTTAATGTTAACACTTTTACTACTGAGCTACCACTTCCAAAACTTACTGTGACAATGTGCATAACTAGCTAACAGCACTCTCTTCCACTGCGTGGTGTTTAAGTATGTCCTTAAAACTACATACTGTTTTGCTACACACTCAGACATATGAGTTGTTCTTCACAAAAAGAGTGCATACTTTCATAGTATTGGATAAATAGCATGCAGGACAAGACATCGTCACAGTTGTGCTCAAATGTGATTGGTCCAAACCCAATAGTGGAGTCACTAGCTGAGTTATTGTGGTATGGAAATAATATGAATGTCTTAGACTTCATTGTGTTAAAAACAACAATCTATCTATTCCTTATCAGTTTGATTTCTGGATACTTTAAATATATATTACTAAATAATGACTGGTGTGTTTTGTAGAGCCTGGTCATCAACACATTGTTTGAGAAGCTTCCAGAGTTCATGTTTGATGGGTAAGCATTTGTCATATTCTCACAATTCATTTGTACCCTTGTATTAAAATATAGTGTGAATATCAGATCCCAATAAATGCATGCATGTATTATTTACATGGATCATAGGATGGCCTATTAGCTGAGACACTCATAAATGGCCGACACAGAAATGTAGCATTTGCCATCATCAGTGATCAGTGTTACTCGTGGGTTTCAGTGTTGGAGAGGACGGCCTGAATATTCCACACCTCATCATTAATCAGATGAAGTGGCTTGATCGAGTTGTGGATTGCAAGGTATGTCTGATGTGCTGATCTGTATAGATCTACTATTTTATTGTATTGTAGAAGGTAAAAAGAGATTATTTTTTTTTTGCGTAGTTAAAAGGAGTGGGTTTTTTTTGGATTGGCACAAATATTTTTTGTGAAAAGGAAAGATTTGCATGTATATTAATTCTATTTCATATTGCCAACCGGGCAAATTTTAAACCTCATAATTACCACAAATAAACATGGATATTAATCTGACCGGTATTTAATCAGATCAATTTGTTGTAGTGTTGTTTATCACCTATGTACTGACACATTGGGTGAGTCATGTGTTGTTGATGTGTGCAGGATTTGGGCAGTAAACTGATGCAGCTCGTGTCCGTAGCTCCTATTGAGATCCAGCGTGACCTCATCACTAGTCTACCTGAAATACTTGAAGACTCACAGCATGGCGATATGGCTGTTGAGCTCAAGTAAGAGTTCTGTTTTAGCAAAGCTCCTCATTAGTGTGTATCCCTTATTACGGAAATCCATGTTTTGCCTTGACAGTAAGGTTAATTAGGGCTTTTTGTTACATCAACTATCATTAAAAAACTATGACTTGTACTTAGCGTAATCGCATAATGATAATGAGTGTTGGTGACTTTTAAAAATTTTCTTTCATCTCTCTTCACAGTGACTTGCTCCATCAGAACACGCAGCTGACTGTACCTATCCTGGATGCCCTGTCTAGCCTCAGCCTAAGCTCCTCCTTACTGTCTGAGGTATCTGCCTCCTTACTGTAACACACAAACAGACACAGGCGACACAGAAAGACATGCGATCAAATGCTAAAAATCACTCTGAAATTTATTAGCAGCATGTCCTTACGTGTTTCCTTACTGTATGTTGTACCACGTATAATGTACATGTGACCAATAAACTTTGAACTTTGAACTAGCTTTGTTTTTAATTCTTTTATGCCACAGAAATTAGACAACAATTCATTCTTTTTTTCTTTTGTAAATGAACAAGGCTTTTTTTTTTTTTTTTTTAATACTTTATGGTTATATCATATCTATGAAACAATACAGTGCTCTCAACTTCTCTTCTCTAAAAACGCTTCTTGGAGGCATGTGCTCTTGTATCTTATATCGTGTCTCCCAAGCCTAAAAAGTAAATAAAAATGTTCAAATCCTGTTCTTTATTTTGTACCACGATAAAATACATGTTAAAATACCCTGCATACTCTGTTTACTAGATCTGCTTGTCTTCCCTGTTGTTTTGTTGTGTCTCAGGTGCGTGGCGCTGTCTTGGCAACCGTTTCCTCGGTGCAGCTGGAGGATCTCCCTGTTGTAGTGAAGTTCATCTTGCACTCCATCTCTGCTTCTGACACTAATGAGGTCTGAGCTTCCAGTGCATCTTTCGATATTTACAACATTTCCGTTCACTTTTGATCTGTTCAGGAAGTATCTGTGTATGCAGGGATGGGAAGTAACAAAGTACAAGTATTTCGTTACTGTATTTAAGTTTATTTTTCTGGTACTTTACTTCTGTTGAAGTATTTCGCTTTCACTATTTATTTTTATGACAACTTTTGACTTTTACTCGTTACATTTTTACACAAATATCTGTACTTCTTACATTTTTAAACCAGATTTGTTACTTTAGCTTTAACCCGTTTGGTCACATGATCGATATTATTTCTTGTCATTGCTCAATGTGCATGGCGGCTTTCAAGGTACTATTGGTGTTTTGATGGTTATCCCACGCCATAAACGTAGGCTAGTTTATGACGCTAACAACTAGCAAAGCAGAACACAACATAAATGCCTAAGGTGTGTCATGGATATTCCCTTACTTAGACTCTGAACAAGATCAAGGCAGACAGGGTTTAAGCTAAAACACAGAAGAAGAAAGAAAGATGCACTTTATATGCTATAGCAAAGGCATCGCACAAGATACGGACAAAATCCGAAACCCTAGAGGAGCATCTATCTCCTCCTCTCTGCTGCTTTTCTAGTCCTAAATGGTGCGGTATCTCTGGTATGTCTTTGTGTTTGTTTCTGTCTCTTCTCTTCGCGTGGGATGTCACGTTGTGTCTTTCCTTATCAGATGGGAGGATCACTTAACTTGTAAATCATGTAACCCTCAACGAAGGGGCACACACAGCTGGATTGCTTCACATAACTTGCAAGTACCACCCCATATTACACACGCACACACACACATGTTCACACAAACAACCTGATCTTAATACCTTTCTCAAATCTGTATTACAATTTTACCACCACAGGAGATAACAGAGCGATGTAAACATGACTGAGAACAGAGACGTTCCTGATCCCCCATGACCGTATATACATCTGTCATACATTGTTATTGTGGCTGCGGTGCGTCACGTGGCAAGAATGACGCGTCTCCATGGAAACAATTAGGGGGAAACGTTCTACTATATCGGTCGCCTTAAAAAACTCACTCTGGGGGACGGCTAGAGTATTTTACACTTACCAGTGAAAGGGTTAAAGTATTAATATGATGTATGGAACAGTAAACAGCATGACACTTAAATAGGTACGGTAGTACATTTTAGAGCCTGTACTTCTTTACTCTAACTTGAGTAATAAAGTGTAGTCACTTTTACCAGGGTCATTTTAAACATGAGTATCTGTACTTCTGCTTCGTTAAAGGATGTGTGCACTTTTGTCATCGGCGTGCATGTTATAAACGTTTTACCGTCTATGGATTTTGGGAGACATCCAAATTGAGGGCAACTTAAAGAAGTGTGTTAAGATCTTTATTCTGGTTCAGTAAGTCACAGATAAATGCTGTATTCACATGTACAGTTTCTTGAGGCAGCAAAGGGATCAGAAACAATACAGTAGTGTACGGTGTGTGTATAGTGGATTTTCTTTACAAATGCTCTTCCTCCAGAATGTTTTTGTTTGCTGCAAGAAAACAGATGTTTTTGACAAATCAAATGATAGTTGCGCCATCCACTAATAAACATTATTAATAGGCAACCAGCGGTAAAAACTGGCAACTAAAATTATGTCTGAATGTAGCTCGAGTACTTTCCGTCTACAAATAACTGTTGTAGAGGTCATCTCATGTTTGTCAATGTTTTGCACTGTGTGTGCAGGTGGTGTGTGATTTACGAAAGAAGCTGGACTTGGAGCAGTGTGTGTTGTCATCAGCGCTACAGGCATCTCGGTGCCTTGTAAAGAGCAAAAAGGACAGAGGGTAAAAAGGACTTTACTACTTCTTAGACTTCCTGTACTCGATTTATACTGAACTCAGATCCCTGTATATTATATTGTATGTATTTGCACAAAACTGTATAAACTGTATAAACTATATATCTTCAAAGTATAATAGAATGTGTATATAATTTATACTTATATCGTGTACAGTTCTATAGGATATTCAAAGCATAGTATATTGTATATTGTATTTTAGTACAGTATATA
>JAOUQX010000014.1:9419966-9430717 GCA_028566295.1 Liobagrus marginatus
CACACACACACACACACACACACACACACACACACACACACACACAC
This sequence comes from Liobagrus marginatus, assembly GCA_028566295.1. Taxonomy (NCBI): domain Eukaryota; kingdom Metazoa; phylum Chordata; class Actinopteri; order Siluriformes; family Amblycipitidae; genus Liobagrus; species Liobagrus marginatus. Next base: position 9,420,014 of record JAOUQX010000014.1, read on the forward strand.
ACACACACACACACACACACACAGTACAGTATTTTTCCAATAGGGAAAACACACACAGTGAAATTGTTCAGGCAGTTCGGATTCTGTTTGATCTTCAGGTGTGTAATGGATATAATGGGTCCGATCCAATCTTTTTGTTTTGAATCCACAGGATCTGGCCAATTATAAAAACAACAAGAAAGACTCCTAGCCTCTAACAGTAATTTATGCAGTCATGATGATAAAGAGAACCAAACAGGAACAAAAAGAACAGAATGCCCGTGAATATGTCTATTTAAAACAATAAATGCATATTTACATGTTTCTTGGCACACACAGATGTGTGTATGGTGGATTTTTAATATTTGGTTCAATGAGCCAGTGAATTGAATTGAATTGATCTGAATTGAAATAAATACAAGGGCCTGATAGAGGTGCGAGAAGCAATCACTTGTTTCTCTTGTATCTCCAAATCACAATGCAATCAGACATTTGCAGAAAGAGGAACAAGACTTTTTCCTTGCACAGTTATTTGAACTGAATTATTTATAGACGCTCCTGTATCTAATTTGGAAAACATAAAGAAAAAAGAAAACATGCTCGTTGTGAATCATATAATGTGTAGGCATGTAAAAATGTTAAAAATAATAATAAATATAGCTACAAGCAGCAATTAGCGGGGTCAAGCCCAGTTAGTAGCCTTTGTAGTAATAAACAATTTACATAAAATACAAGACACACATAGAAATTAATGTCTCTTGCTTCTGATTCTTTGGCCAATGTCAATTCATATTCATCATATGATCAAGAAATCTAAAGAGAAAATCCTAATTCAAATAAACGATTTTATTCCTTTTAGCACCAGTAATTGGCAATTGAACTAGAGATAATCATTAAATCACATGATGAGGCTTTTACATCAATCTGGCAACACAGAGATCATGCTCACGTTGGATCTCAGATTTTCAGAATTAATGAAGTGGTAACTTCACCACACGCGTATACTCTTGGCTCATTCCCATTCAAAATCATCATATGATTAAGAAATCTAAAGAGACCACATTTATGATTAGACCAAAATATATTTTTTTTTATAATTAATCATAAATTATTACATTGTGCACAATCACAGAGCAGCTAAATTTAAAGCTGATTTACTTATTGTTTGTTTTGTTAGAGTTCATTCCATGATTCAGCGCCTTCCGTTTGTGTGTGTGTGTGTGTGTGTGTGTGTGTGTGTGTGTGTGTGTGTGTGTGTGTGTGTGTGTGTGTGTGTGTGTGCGTCAAGTTGCCGTGGTGACGCTGTGACGGCATAGTGGACCTTAATAATGACGTATTTTATTTCAATATTCCCGATATTTTATATTAAATAACTTTTGACTCGTTGGTCCTAGAAACCTCAAAGGCTTATCATATCATATTGTGTTCTCTTGGCATGCCAAATTTCAAAACTTCTGACTTAGAAAAAATGTACGCTGCTATAGACTCCCATTCAGTAGGAAAAAAAATTATTACATAACTTCGCGTGCGATTACAATAGGCTTCATCCTTTTTGGGGCTTGACCACTAATAAATAATGATATTAAATAATAAGAAACTACTATAGTGCCCTCAGAAAGTACAGAAATTACACACATTACTATTATATTCAGATCTCAAAAATAACCCATTTTGCTAAATTAAAACAAATCTGTTGACCAGAAATTTATTTGAATACTTAAATACACAAACATTTTTTATTTTAAATTCTGCAATATGCTTCTCTAGACTGTATTGTATTTCCCTCAATATATTTATTTCAGCTGAAGGCAAAGAGATTGTGTTAAACACAATGAAAAAAGTTCAACCTTGAAAATTTCTAAGTAAAACAAAATTGACAACCCCAAAGATGATATTGACAGTAAATAGGAAAAATCCAGATGCATTACTTCCCATACATCGTTATTCCCCCTCACACACAGACTATACACATGCATAAATGTGCTGCTTTTGGACAGATGCAACACATGACAGTTAAGATCCAACTCTATTTAGATAAGAATGATACAGTCGGTAATAATTTTCACCGTCGACTTCAGCAGCTACAGTAATGTACTGTATGCTATAAATCTGTTTGTTGTCCTCTCAGGTTCAGACCACCACAATGTGCATCTCAGTGAGTCTGAGTGGCTCAGTGGTGCTGGGTTGCCTTTTTGCTCCTAAGATCCACATCATCCTATTCCAGCCACAGAAGAATGTCACCACAAGTCTCAGAGTGGCCACTGCTCGGTTCAGTGTGACCACAGGCCCCGGCTCTAGCTTCTCTCAAGGTATGCCACCGGCACAGAGACCCTGATTCTGCAACTTAAATACCTCGATATTATGATTATATTATGATCTTTTAAAACTATGACATTCTAGTGTAACTGACCAAAAATGAATATTTACACTCCTTTCAAATAAAAACCAAATGATGTCATAGTATCAGATTAAATGGCGCTATTAGATAGTGATAGATCCAGTGATGTATAATATCAGAACAGATGTTTTTAATTGATCAAAATAAAAGTTATGTATGAATAAATACTTTTTTTATTAGTCAGAATTCAGTGATTTCAAAATATCTATATACAAATATTACTCTTAGATACAAACTTGTGATACCATCACATTAAATTAAACAAACCCCTTTAGCAGACAGAACGCAGTGATGTAATAAAACTGAAACGATCATTTAAGATCTGTAGGAATCTGGTGAACAATCCTTTTAGGCGTGGCCATGTGATAATATAATAATCATAATATTTTGAAATAAACACTTGTTTCACACAAAACCTAGTGATACATCAGAAAAAATGTCACGATATCCAAATACCGATGTCAGACAGAACCCAATGTTGTGTTGATTTTTTTTAGACAGATTTTTATTAGACAGAACCTAATGATGACATGAAAATAGACTGCACATTTGCAACTTGAACGCAGTGATCTGGTAAAAACAAATATGATGTCATAATTTGCCAAATTATTCTATAATGCTATAATGCCAATTGATAAGTTATTAAACAAAGCAGCACATGATACTAATTAACTAATGAACTGCTTTGAATCTTCAGCGTCCAACATTGTGCCAACGGTGTGTAACGGAAGAGAAGTAGTGGACTCAACAACATCATCCCTCTAAAAGATGAGCTCTATCATCTGACAAATACGGTATACAGACCAATCTGATCACTAGTCAGTAAACGTGTTTGCTGTAAGAAGGCCCCTCGCAGTAAGGAGAGGAACTTATTACATTTTTAATGTGATGTGAAAAAAATTCTCTTTCGTTCTCATTTTTTCTTCTGTCTTGCTCAAATTTTGCTGCTGCTTCTTCTTCTCTCCGATCTCTCTCTCTCTCTCTCTCTCTCTCTCTCTCTCTCTCTCTCTCTCATGTGCACTTGTTCTCTTTCTTTCCCTCTGGTTAAACTAGTTAGACATTAATAATGGGATGCCAGCAGAAGTTCTGTATACCACGACTGTTTGTAGAACATATGATAAAGTATTCTTTGCGACATGAAGTTAAAACAATAGTGAATCTGTTTAATGTATCATATACAGAATGTTTTTATTGTAGATTTGGTGATTCAGGTTTGTTGTTCCTTGTAAGTAATGTAAATAAAACTTGTTTTTTATGAATATCAAAATTTAAGGTTAATTTCTTTGTACATAAATTAAAGATGTGATCAATGCGATTATTTGCCTTTTTTTATATTTGCTTAAGCTGCAACTTTTCATAAGCCGGCGGCTTCTGTAGAATTCCAGGCTGTGTAAAAGTGAGGTGCAAAGCATCCTGTGTGGACCACAAACATCCAGCTAATTAGGACAGCATCTCTGTTTGCTTGTCTGTCAAGCTGCTCGACACAGAAAACTCAATACCTTGTGTATAGTTTGGAGGCGTAATTTTGTGATAAATGCTCCCTTTTTGTCAGCTCTGAACTGATTTTTTAATCTAAACTTGGTAGATCATCTTTGTGATAGTGGATCTTATAATGTTTTGCAATTGTCATCATCAGTGCATAGAATATCATTACATATTGTATATAATACTGAATATAAGTCATATTAAAAAGAAGTGATTTATTAATACAAAAACACTCTAAAACATCATAATTGTCACTTACATGCTAATACGAAATATTAGTCAGAGCTTCTTGAGAAATTCTATAGCCTCTATAGTTATTCCACTCTTTGTTGATCAACTAAAGTAAAGACACCTCACATAGACTATAGTAGACAGTTTATGGACGCTTTACCAGCACCGCCACATAACTGTCTTTACCAAACTGTTGCCACAAAGTTGGAAGCACACAGCGGTCTAGAATGTATTTGTATGTTGTAGCATTACATTATTCCTTCACTGGAACTAAGAGACCCAGAGACTCACTCAATGTCTCACTCAGTTAGTGCCTGAACTCACAGCATCATTTCACAAATCTGTAGAAGTGTGGTAAGGCAGGTATGCCAATATGGTTGCTGTATAGTGTTGTATAGGTAACACACACACACACACACACACACACACGCACGCACGCACGCACACACACGCGCACACACACACACACACACACACACACACTGCCATCTAGTGGATCTAGACACTCAGTGAAAATACTTGAGCCATAAGTAGATTATTTGAATATATTGTGGTGTGAATAGCTTTGAGTCAAGTACCGGTACTTGCATGTAAACAGCTTTTCTGTGTTAACAAATTATTATTATATTTATTTAAACAAGACATGGTGAACACTGTTGCTCTTTACATTACCTGTTAAAGACTGTCACGTTGTTTTTATGAGATTGCATTCTGAACTTAAACAAGTCTGATTTTAAAAAGTGCCACCTTTTTTAGAATTGGTGTTGTCGCTGATTGTTAATCAGTCTTTAGCTTACAACTGATTTAGAGATCATTTTTGTACTTATAGCATAATAGGAGAATAAATTGTAGATAGTAGATGTTGGTACGGTACAGCAGTGCTGGTGCAGAGGGTTAACCCCTATCTTCTAATTCACAAACCAGAGTTTTAACCATGGTGGCATGGTGGAAGCATGGGTAGCACTCCTGCCTCACAGCAAGAAGGTCATGGGTTCAATTCCCAAGGTGTATCTATGTGGAGTCTGCATGTTGTGCTTGTGTGGGTTTCCCCCAGATATTCTGGTTTCCTCCTGCCTCCAAACACATGCGATTGGGCATAGGTGAATTGGTTACTCTAAATTGTCCATAGGAGTGAGTGTGAATGTTTGTCTGTCTCTAAGTGTTAGCCCTGTGATTGTCCAGGTGAGCCCTACCTCATGTCCTAAGTAAGCTGGGATAAACTCCAGCACCCCCACAACCCTGAACAGGATAAGACAATGAATGAATGAGTCTTAATAAACCTTTTCTTCTGATTTCTTTGTATTACCCCCCCCCCCCTTTGAACTAACACATGACAACAAATTTCTTACCATTACTTGACACCCTTGGCACAGCACTGACTGTAAATTCCTCATATACATCTGTTAAGTGTTGCTCACAGCGGCAAAGCAATATCATAATACCATTTGGAAAGTATGCAAGAACAATTGTACAACGAGAAAGTACAATATATGCCGCAACAGTAAAAACGAGTAAAGAAAAGCAATTAGAACAAAGGGGTCCGTGAAAAGGGTGTGAGGAAGTGATTTGGTCAAATTTGAAATACAAATGATTTGTAAAATGGTTAAGGAGAGTAATGGCTCTTTTAGTCGGCTTGTCAGTGGCTGAAAACATTCGCGTTGCAATTATTTTTAGGAATACTGTACTTAAAAGCAAGTTTCTCAATTCCGAGTTAGAGAAAAACTGGGGATCCTAGATTCACGACTTGTAGTTCCCACTAGGAGGTGGAAATGGACCAGTTTTTTCCAGTTGGTGGACGGGAATGCCCAAAGACGTAATTGCAGCAGTGGGCGTGGTTTAACGGGAAACGGAAGCTGCTTGCTCCAAAACAGACGTTTGAACTGACTTTGGTAATAGTGCTCTCAGGTGGGTATGGTATTAAAATATTTGACTAAATTCGCGCCACTTTTATTTCATACTGAGTCTTTCATTGCATGAACGTGGAATTACTGAATGATTAGCCGGTACTGGGTTTGTATAAACTTCTCGTGTTTGAGTTCATTAGTTAGCCCGACATGTTGAAGGTAACTTGGTTGTTGTTTGCTGTTTTGAACACACATTTCGACTTTAATACAACAACTTTTTGTTTTAATTTTCTCACAGGCTTGCTAATTACCTAGTTCGCAGAGCAGAATTCGAGTAATTTAAATCACATTTTGAATTAAGGAGGAAATGAGAGCAGCTATTAAGAGGATGAAGTGAGGAGACTCGGTTGCCCATGCTAGCATAGCAGTTGAAGTATGGAGATGTTTAGCTTGCTTGTCAACATTCCATAAAGTGAGAGATACCCTATTAATGAGGAAGAAGTGTACTGTACGGATTTTTAATTTTAAGGGAGATATGCTGAATGTATTTGTATCTGACCTGCAGTAACTACAGAGGGTTAAAATGGATCTGCCACACTATGACAACAGCAACAGTATGATTTTGCACTATAGATAAAGAATTTGAACATCAGTAGAAGTAAGACCGAGTACATGCGCATGAATGTGAGGGTGAAAAGTAGTGGAGCGTGTGTTCGAGAAGTAAAGAAGAGCGTGTAGGCAGGGTGGAGAACAGTGACTGGAGTGTTTTGTGATAGGAGGGTATCTGTAAGAGTGAAAGTGTATAGAACTGGGATACGTATCACAGTGATATGTTGTATTGTTTAGAGATAGTGGCGTTGTCAAAAAAGACATTTGCATTTCACAAAAGCATTTCACTTAATTACATCCTGACCCGTAAAACAAAGTGCGGTGCTTCAAGGCAGGTCACATTCTTAAAGAGTGAAACATGTTCAGGTTTATTTCAGTGGTGCTAAATGTGATCTATAATAACAAGAGTGAGTCTCTGAGGGTTTAAAAGGAATGTAGACTGACTAGCATTTTAAGTCTCTACTTAATCGTTGGAAACATGTTGCGCCATTTTCATCTTTTTAAGAGTTTTTAAAGAAGTGTCTTTCACGTAATTTGTACATTTCTGCAGGAACTAAAAACAGTTAGTTGAGTATTGTTCTCAAACGTTGATGCAACAGTGTTTGATGTTTACAGCAGTATCCATTGGCACTAGTGCTTCTCTGACCATGAGGCAGTAAGGCAAGTCTACACAGCTCCACAGTACTGGCTCGTCTCACAGCTGCTCAGAAGCACCAAACCAAACCTTTATAGTTTATGTAATAGTTTTATGGTTAATCTGGAGCCTATAAGGAAAAACTAGGCATGAATGCACTTTGTATACACATTAGCACACCTGTTAACATCTCAGACAAATGTAGCCAATTTCTTTTCCGATGTTTTTGGAAAGTGAAAGGAAAACACAGACGCTACAGGAAACCTATGTGGACACAAAGAACTTGGACAGAAACTGCACAGAGACAGTAACCCTGGGGAATTGAGGCAGCAGTGCTACGCACTGAGACACAACACTATCTTTGCAATATGTGACTTTTATGTGTCTGTCTTAACTACTTTTTGGTGCAGAATTATTCACTCTCTTCCTTTACTCTTGAGAGCCAGGCGTTTATGTCTCATTTTTCTTTTTCTCATTGTATCTAGTGAGTGTTTACACCCATGTGTCTCAAAGTGGGGTACATAAAGCAAGGTAGACGGTATGTAGCAAGCTTGTCCAGCATGGTTATCCTTAATTATCAAACTTAATGTTTAAAAAAAAAAAAAAAAAAAAAAAAAAAAAAAAAAAGTTATGGCTAAAGGCTTCGGAAACTACCACTACTACTACGATTAGTTTCTTGCTGTAAATTAGTTACTCATTTCAATCTGGAAAATAGAAGTGAACAAAGGAGGACGAAAGGCAGGGTTTGTCTCCTGCAATAGGAATCAGAGGATGAGATTTCTGGTTAAGATTTCCATATGACTACATGCCATATGACTGTCATGGCCAATCTAGGACAAGAAGAAAGCATGGCACCAAAGAGAAAAGCAGCATCTTCCAGCAAAGCAGGTGGAAAGAAGATTAAAGAGGAGCCTGAAACTCCAGTAAAGGACAAGTTCACCTCTGTTAAAGAAGCCCTGAAAGCTACAGTACCGCAGGTTACGGCACAACGGAAACCAGACAGCTTATGTGGCCTATCAAATGCCGAGGTTAGAAGAAGTCATTGCATTTTATGGGATGAAATTCAGTTTGTAGATGAGTGTATATTGTAAGAGATATGCGATCATATTCTTATTAATGAAAAAAAAATCTGTTCCATTGACTGTATAAAACTAGATCATTTTAACAGGGTAATGGTACTATTAGAAATAAAAAGTCAAGTAACATCATAATAATACTAATAATATTTATTTTCATTAAATAGCAAGTGTTTGTTTCCCCAGGTTCATGAAGATTATGATTGTATGCTGAACCAGACCAACATTGGCAATAACAACAACAAGTTTTATGTAATCCAAGTTTTATTGTCAGGAGGAAAATATTATTGCTGGACACGATGGGGAAGAGTAGTAAGTTCGTTTTTGTGTGTGTAAGTGTAAAACACAATCAGAAATGTAAAAAATGTTTGCCCTTTGACGTTGTGCTAAATCCTTCTTTAGCTCATTCTCACATGTGACATTTTATACCTTTTAATGTCCTGGTCAGGGAGAAGCAGGACAGAATAATTTAGCTGGAGCATCTACTGTTGATGCTGCCATTAAAAACTTTGAAAAGAAATTCAAAGACAAAACAAATAACAACTGGAGCGATCGGGAAAACTTTGTCTCACGTGCCCGAAAATACACGCTGATCGAGGTGGAAGGAGACAAGGAAGCTGAGGTGAAGGCAAGTCAAGGAATTTCACTCAATTACAATATGCTGCTGTTTCCACAAATAAACTACTACAATTAATACGCAGCCACATTTCACTGTGCTAGTAACGATATCCTTTATCAAAAGCTTTCATCTCATTGTTTTATTTGTTCTAATATAATAATGTATGAATATACTAAATAACTAGTACTGCACACTGTCAAATGCCAAAATGTGAGCGGTGACTGCATTCCCGATATGCAGAATCAGTTATCGTTGATTGTTAACGTTTCAGGTTGATGCTGTAGATAGCAAGCCGGTGACATCACGAAACATTTTACCGTGCACACTGGACAATGCGACTCAAAGACTCATGAAGTTCATCTTCGACAACGACATGTTCAAGGAAGCCATGGAGAGCATGAACCTGGGTGTGATTTTAACTCGGTCTTTTAGTCTGGTTTAGAGTTTCAAAAGCTACAACCCAAATTCAATGTAAAAGTCCATTTCCAAATTTGATGTAGATTTTACAAGGCATCCCAACTTTTTTTGGAATTGGTGTTGTAGATCATGTATTATACATTTCCCCAACAAGCTAGATCGACATTGTTTTCAATTTTAGATTTAATATGACTGACAACTTAGCTATTCATTCTTGATCATTTGTTTACAGATTGTGATAGCCTATTAGTTTATGGGATGTATTGAGGGAAAGCTGGTGGTGAATTAGTCGAAAGATATGTGACAAAATGCTTAATGTAATGGCGTAGCACAGAAGGGTCGGCTTCTTTAGTCCTGACTCCGATTTGGCAAGTTGACAACATTTACAACAGTTGAGTAAGTACGTTTTCTTTCAGAGCATTGCACTTAACCCAAAGGATTTTTGTTCTACACTGTCTATTCGCACAGACATTAAGAAAATGCCGCTGGGGAAGCTGAGCAAGCAGCAGATTGCTAAAGGCTTCGAGGCGTTAGAAGAGATTGGGGAGGCAATAAAGATGAAAAGTAATGAAAGCAAGTTAGCAGAGCTCACATCGAAGTTCTTCACCATCATTCCACATAACTTTGGCCGCAAGAGACCACCTGTCATCAGAAGTGATGAGATTCTTCAGGACAAGAAGGAGATGCTTCTGGTAAGATGTATCATATATATATATATATAGATGGATGGATGGATAGATCGATCAATCGATCGATCTGCTCAGTGCCATTATTTGCAGTGGAATGATGTTGAAATAATGTTAAAGCCTTTGCAATTTCATATACTGTTAATTCTTACAGGTCTTGGCAGATATAGAGATAGCACAAAGCCTTAAAGCTGAGTCAGAAAAAGCAAAGGAGGAGATGGTGGAGACGGTTCCTCATCCAATAGACCAGGACTACCATTCTTTAAAATGCAACCTCACACTCATGGATAAAAAATCGAAGGAATTTGAGGTATACATGGTGTCAATTTCAGTTCATTTGTTGTAATACACTGATTTGGCTTTGGGAAAACTTACTCGCCTATCTCGCACATGGATCTTCCATATGTATGATCGCCGAGCGCCTTTTTTTATTTGATCTTTTCAGATTATTGAGAAGTACTTAAATGTCACTGGTGGAGGACTCAAAATAGTAGATGTATGGCAAGTGGACAGAGAACAAGAAGTGAGATTTATCAAGTTTCTTTTCTTTTTTTACACATGAATTCAATTCAATTTTATTTATACTTTATACTCTACGTTTATGTTTATATAATGTTTGGCACACAGACGAGTCAGAGAAACTTTTCACTGGAGTGTGTGTGTGTGTGTGTGTGTGTGTGTGTGTGTGTGTGTGTGTGTGTGTGTGTGTGTGTGTGTGTGTGTTTT
>JAOUQX010000014.1:9442094-9456816 GCA_028566295.1 Liobagrus marginatus
GTGAAATTCTTTGATTCCGCATATCCCAGCATGCAAATTTGAACGCTGGGGTCAGAGCGCAGGGTCAGCCAGAACGATTGGCGCCCCTGGAGCAGGTGAGATTAAGGGCCTTGCCCAAGGACCCAATGACGGTGGCTCGCCTGGTGTGGGGCTTGAACCCCCAACCTTCTGATCACTGACCCAGAGCCTTATACCATTGTGCCACCGCCACCCTATAGTGAGCAAAACAATAATCTACCGGTAGTTGTGGCCCTCACAAATGAAGCATTTCATTAGATCACATCAAATCAAACTTCATACTGCCAGATTCAATTATTTTACTTGGTTATAACAGTTACAGAATTTAGCAGACACTCTTATCCAGAGAAACTTACAACTGAGGGTTAAGGGCCTTGCCCAGGGGCCCAGCAGGGGGCAGTGCTGGGAATCAAACCCCAGTCTTCAGTTCAACACTTTAACCACTGAGCTACCACTTCCCTTTGGAAATGAATTTGTTAACTGGAGTGCCTTTTCACAGTGGTCCATAAGAGTGTGGTGGATAAAAGAATGGTGGAGGAGTGTGTATGGTGGAAGGAAACAATGAGTTGTATTTGGTTCACGCACTTAATATGATTCCAAACGATTGATTTGAAGCTTAAAACCTGGACCTGATTTTTATATAAGATAAATGATGTTTATTGTGTGACTGAGACATTAGACAGTTTAGAATGTTTCCAAATGAGTCGTGTATTGTGGCTGACACTCTTAATGCTTTCATACTTAATTGTTAAAACAGTAACACATGGGTTGTGTCAAATACTCTTCTTTTAGTATTTTCCATGCTACCACGAATAAAATTTTTGACGAATTTCAAAGATATAAACGTATTCATTGTTTCTTTTAATTCATGTGAACACTATTGATTTCTATAAATTCGTCAGCCGTATAAGTGGTCTATTTCTAAAAAAAATGTCTTCCTAAACTGAAAAATCACTTCTGCGATACTTATTTTCCAAAATATATTTATATCTCACTAACAGGGTATCAGTTATAAGTATAAGTAGAGAAACAGGGACTTTGTGTGAGTATCATTTTTAGCTTTAGATTTAGCACTTTTAGATTTAAGTTGGAATGAAATCTCCTTAAGAGACAATCCGTTCAGTTGCAAACCCATTCATGTATGTAACTCATCATTTTAAGTTGTCTAAAATTGTAAACAATCTTAATATTATTGTAATTTATCATAAATAAGATAACGGTTGTTACATTACTTGTTAAACATTTTACGAACTTATAGCTTAAAGATTTACACAGAGCAGAAACATCGAAAACAAATGGAAAAAGAATCAAATCAGAGTCAACAGATCACAACAGAGCTACATAAATGGTTAAATAAAAAGCAGGATAATATATTTACACAAACAGGGCATTCCATACACGTATTCACTGCCTTGTGGTTTTTACCCTGATTTGGGTAAAAAAATAAAATAAAGTAGCAAGATTTCCATTCATAAAGCATTTAAGAAAATCTGAGGCTTAATTCAACTGCAAAAATAATTATTTTAATCTATTTGATGTCTGTTAACTCATTTATTCATTATCTAGCGTTTATCCTGTTCAGGGTCGTGGGGCGCTGGAGTTTATCCCAGCTAACGTAGGGTGTGAGGCGGGGTACATTCTGTACAATCGCAAATTAATCTCAGGACTAACACTTAGAGACAGACAACCATTCACACACACATTCACTCCTATGGACAATTTAGAGTAACAAATTCTCCTATGCCCAATCACGTGTTTGGAGGCGGGAGGAAACCAGCAAACACCGGGAAAACCTGCACAAGCACGGGGAGAACATGCAAACTCCACACAGAAAGATCCGGGGTGGGATTCGAACCCTTCTTGATATAAGGCCGGACTACTAACTACTGTGTTATTTTGACTTCTTAATTAGACTTTAAAATATGTCCTACGGATTCAGAATACAATTTATAATTCCCTCGCTCAGAAACATGATCGTTTTTTTTTTTTTTTTTTTTTTTTTTTTTTTTACCAGAATGTTGGTATTTTATTTACAATTCTAAAATGAATATAATAGATGTGTTTGTCAGTGACTTACCAACAGGAAGTGCTATAAGCTGCTAAGCCTGGAAAACCTGAAGAGGAAAAGAAAAGTAGTGTGTATAAGATGCTTTGCAACAACAATATCACATACATTTTGATATCTTTTAATTCATCTTTGTCCTGAAGAGTCCAAGAGGCACAAAGCACACAATGAAGAGAATTAAAATACATGTATGAAAAGTATGAAAATGATAGTGGTATGCGTGCGTATGCAGAGTAGGCATGCAGGTACTGTATATAAAAGGCACGAGACCTTTGTTCCTACAATTTAGTCGCATTCTCTGATTTTCAACGAACATCTCAGCGAGTTTCCAGAAGCATCAGCATGTGGATTGTTCTTTTTAATGGTCACAGCAAGTGCAGTAATGCTCTCACTTTATTACTAAAGGCTTCACACATTCCTCAGAGCCTCCTTCTTCTATTAGCAATATCATCAGAGTGAACGAATCCACAAAGATAATGCACATAATAATGAACACTTATGGTTATGAATAAATGTCATACATCAATAAACACACGGATTGTAAGAAGTTGAAGAACAACTGAAATTTCTCTTGTGGAACACTATTCAGCTTATTTCAAGGATTTTCCTAAATGCATGTGGAGGGACAAACAGGGGACCAAGATGAAACAAAATTATTCTTAAAAAGGCAAATAAAGTACTTAATAATTATTGACAAATCCCAACGGAATTAATGACTTCCTTTAGATAACATATCCGTTGAACCTGAACCCGTGACCTACCAGGGCAAAGTACAGTAGAAACAGGTTATGCTAAAAGTAATTAGTCCTGTATGACATTATTAATATACGAAAAGCCGTGCCATTGAGTTACATAGATGAATGTATATCATCGGATCCCATTCAAATGTATGTAAAACCCATATTAGCATGGAAACATTTCTCTTAACACATAAGTGATAATGGCCATAGTGCTATACTGCCCTCTTCAGTTACTTAGTGGCTTTACCCGACTCCCCCAGAGTTTAAACCTGTTATGTCCTAGTCAAATTGTGTTCCTGATCCTACTTAACCTCTGTCTGAAAGCAGTCATTGTATTCATTTGAAACAAATTTGCTGATGCTCATCAGGTATTAAGATAACACGGACAATTTTAGTCTTTTATGTTAAGTCCCTAAGGTACACGTGTTCAATTTTCATTATGCACCAAAAGCACTTTCATTAATGGTTAATGTCAATTCATTAGGAACAGAATTTATTCCAACTTGTGTCCCTGCAAAGAATACAAAATCAGCATATCTATTACAAACTGCACATTGAAGCTAAATAAAATCACTTTATAACATTGCTTGGCATGCCCGAAATATTATTAGCAATAAAATGAAATTAATGTCATATTAATACAGAAATTGTCTGTACCGAGGGTCATTTATGGTGTCGAGAGCAACAATTTATTTTTTACAGCTTGCAAAAGACTTTTTTTTAGGTGATGATAAAGAAAGTAGAGCTCATTGTAAGTGCAGTGTCTATCCAATCAGGTGACATTTGAGGATGTGATCAGTACATAGCTTTAATAAGTTGTGGCTGTGGAGTCATGCTCTATTCAGGATCTCCAGAGATGACCCGTCCACTTCATTACCTTTCCACTGGCTGTGCCTGTAGCACTGTTCCTTGGCCTGCTTTTTACTCCAACCTCAGTTTCCTGCACATCTGATCAGTAAAGTGGCACTCAGGCAGCTTAATTGTTCACGAATGACTTACATACACATTTACAGTACATATATATTTCTGTAGGTGTCATTGTATTAATGGTGTTATTTTCACACCTGAGGGAGTATAGGAAAAATGCCGGGAAGACAAGCTATTATTCGCCAGAAACGTTATTTGCAACTAACAGGTGGCTGAGCGGCTTCTGTCGGGTTTCCGGCAGATGTAATAATAATAGAAGATCTGAATGATTACTGACATTTTCAGATCTTATTTGTCACATACAGATACATGCAGTGAAATGACAGGGTCAGCCAGAACGAACGGCACTCCTGGAGCAAGTGAGGTTAAGGGTCTTGCTCAAGGACCCAATGATGGCAGCACATCTGGAGCGGGGCTCGAACCCCCAATCCTCTGATCACTGACTCAGAGCCTTATCCACTGAGCCACCATCACCCCCAGATGTGCAGATGTGTAGGGGTGAAAGAGACTGTGGATCTCTCAGAAAAAAGTTTTTTAAAAAACACAACATTCTGGATAGAGTAGAGCAGAGGTTGAAACTGTTATAAATAACTATATAAGAGACAAAACATGGCATCTAGTGCTTATCCTGTTCAGGGTCGTGGGGGCAGTGGTGTCTATCCCAGCTAACTTAGGGCATGCACCATGGACAATCAGCAGTTAATTGCAGGACTAACACTTAGAGACAGACAACCATTCACTCCTATGGACAATTTAAAGTAGCCAATTCACTTATGCATTGCATAGTGTTTGGGGGCAGGAGGAAACTGGAGTACACAGGGGAAACCCACACAAGCATGGGGAGAACATGCAAATTCCACACAGAAAGACCCTGGGTGGGAATCGAACCCATATCCCATGACCTTTTTTGCTGTGAGGCAGGAGTGTAAAGCACTTTGCCCCCGTACCGCCCACACTGAACATCATCTATATTATATGTATAGTATATACAGGCATGAATACAGACCAGGACAACTTTCAGACCAAGACCACTTCTTCAAGACATTCGCAGAAAAGCCTTTACCTAGCCTTTGCAAAAGCTCACCTGGACAAAGAAAAAGCGATTTTGGCCATCAATTCTGTGGTCTGACGAAACTAAATTTGAGTTGCTTGGACATCGGATTTTGTTTGGCACTGGCTGAGAAAAAACAAAGAAGAATTCAACCCAGAGAACACCATCCCCACATTCAAGCTTGTCCATGGAAACATAATGCTTACGGATGTTTTTTAAATCAATGGGTCAAGCAGCCTTAAAAAGGTAAATGGCATTGTCACAAAGATGACTACATTAACATTTTAAATAAAAACAGCAGAAAAAAACACTTTCAAATTTGCCAAGCCAGAGTCTAGACCTAAATCCAATGAAGAATTTGTGGAGAGAACTGAAGACCAGAATGATGGTAAGGAATTTGAACTTTAAAGACCTATACAAAAGAACAGTGGTCTAAAATCAAAGAGGAACTTTGTGGAAAAAAAACTTGTCACTATATTGTTATAAAAATACATTTGATAACTATGATAAAAAAAATAAAGGTTTTGCCACTGAATATACAGAAAAAGCTATAAATAATTATGGACATTGAATGTCTGGCAAAACATTTTAAAACCAAAATTCTTTTTGTTCATATCTCTAACACATTGGCTTATTCATTTATGTAATTATTTTTTAAAGTTTTAAAGAGTATTTGTACTATTCTTTAAATGTGTTTTTTAAAATAGGTTTTATTCTCTGAATCTGAATCTAATTTAATGGTTATTGATAAATGATTACATTTCACCAGCTAAAACATAAGTAATATATGTAATATAATGTAATTATGTACAAATGCAGAAGTGTTACAGTATTTGTACTGGAGTACTCTTTTTTACCACTGGTGGTCAGTAATGAGACCTCTGTGCCGTTTTCTTCCTCCTGACTCCTTCTTCGCAGTGCGGAACTTTTGCTTTCTATAAAAAAATAAAAAAGATTCTACCAAAGTTTTGTGCCTATGCACATAAAAATGCCGATCCTTATTCATAAAAGTGTCTACCTCAAACTACAGTAGATACCAAATGGATTCCGACTGATTCGTGTTCATTAAAGAACATTGCCCTTTCTAAACGGCTTCCTTTTCTCTTAAGCAAACCAAAATAGAAATGACAATGTTCTTCAATGCTATATTGAATATCACTGCTTTTGCTGGGTGACGCCATGACACTTCTCTGTTGCTATAAACATTTGACTCTGGCATTTCTAACCATCAACTGTGTGAGGTATTTTTGTACCTCTCTCCACCGAGACTCGAAACCCACCCAAGCTCACAAAACACTGAAAGTATTTCTCTCATTAGTGGACTGGCACCAGTGCTAAAGAATAATAAGAAGGGCAAATGCTAATTTTATGATGATGAACCAGTGAAGTTTCTGAGCATTAGAAATAAATAAGTAACTTCAATGACATTATGTTCATTTAAAAGAGAATGCTATTGATTTTTTATGTCTGAGCAGAGTATTGAATTTTTCAAGCCTCATTTATATCTTTGGAAAATGTTTGTTATAAGTCACAGTGCATTCACATGGAGGAGGCGTTTAAGATTCAGGAGACATTCTGCTATCTGCCATAATGCTTCCCGGGCTGGCTTATCAACAGAAACCATGTCTGGTGTAGAATAATGAAATTATATTCCTTACAAGTGGATGGACATTTTTGTCTGATGTATTTAGGCCTGTACGTAATTTTGATCATTAGTAAAGCAAATCGATCTTTCACATAAAAGAAAAAGAGACTTTCTGTGCCAAATATGAAGATGGGCTGTGATATCTATGAAATCCTTTTCATATTAGTCAAATTCCCATATTGTGTCCGACTGGATTGACAGCAGGTCATAAATACTGTACTAGTTATACTGTGCTGAGGAGGATCAGCAGTAAACGAACTGCTCTGGGACTAGTTTGTGTGTTTAACTTGGAATTCTAATGTGCATGTGAAATAACAGTTGCACTTACACTCACTGGCTTAGTAAGTAGTGCATCAGTAGTTTAGTACATCCTGTACACACAGGCTAAAGCATTTATTTAATAAAAAAAAAAACTCCTAAGAAACAGCTGGACTTGATTAAAGCCATTTTCTTACATCATTGAGATGGCAATGTGCTGTATTATAAAATATATCATGTGCAATTACAGAATCACAGCAGTTTCAGCGAGCGTGTGTTTGGAGTGTTTCATCTTGCATTACTTTAAGTGTGTTAGTGAATGTTCCTTAACAGCGTTCATTGACAGAAGCGCAAATTAGCATAGTGTGTAGTAGACTATAGTAGAGTAGTAGATAAAGAAGAGAAGAATTATGCATTATAAAGATCAAAATAGTGATAGGAAGTTTAAAAAAACCCCCAAAACATGTTAATATGCACTGCAGCAAAAGTGCTTACAATATCATTTTCTCAATAAGCAATTATTGTTTAGTAAATTAGCACCGAAAAACCCATTGACCAGCTTCATTAAATTAGATGAACGCCTCTGACTGGCAAATGTTGAGGATTGTTTTTCTGACCATGATGTCAATTGGAAATCTCTCTAATAAATCCTCAGCCTTCATTTTAATAAAGCATGCGATATTCAAATTTATATTGACCCTAGGTGCTGGTGGAAAAAAATCTATCCCCAAGATGGTCTTCTCTATGTGACCACCAGCATACGGTATCTATAATTTCTGAGTGTTCATATCATATCATATCATATCATATCATATCATATCATATATCATATATCATATCATATCATATCATATCATATCATATCATATCATATCTCATATCATATCTCATATCATATATCATATATCATATATCATATATCATATCAATCATATCATATCATATCATATCATATCAATCATATCATATCAAGTTCAAGTTCAAGTTCAAGTTCAAGTTCAAGTTTATTGGTCACATATACATTGTGCAATACAGCATATAGTGAAAATCTTTGGCGACTCTCTGAGTGTTTGCTGTAAGTGGGGGGGGGAGGAACATATACATATATTTATATATATATCAATCATATCATATCATATCAATCATATAATATCAATCATATCATATCAATCATATCATATATCATATCATATCATATCATATCATATATCATATCATATCATATCATATCATATCTCATATCATATCTCATATCATATATCATATATCATATATCATATCAATCATATCATATCATATCATATCAATCATATCATATCAATCATATCATATTATATCAATCATATCATATCAATCATATCATATCATATCAATCATATCATAGATCATATCATATCATATCATATCATATCATATCATATATCATATCATATCAATCATATCATATATCATCATATCATATCATATCATATATCATATCATATCTCATATCATATATCATATCATATCATCATCATCTTACTGACAGCATGTGCAGGATTAGGCTTATTCAATTCTTTCACATTTACCACATGCATTATAATTATATATCTAAATTAAGAATTTGATGAGGAACCCAACAGAGTTTTTAGCATAGCAGTCGTGTTTTCATTTTTTGAGCACACTTGGGAGCAGTAATGCATAAATATTCTTTTTATTATACTTTCTATGCGATGGGTATTTATCACACAAACGGAATGCACAAGTTACAAATGTAGGCAAGTAAGAGGTAGACCACTGAAATTGTGGTAGGGTAGGAAGTAGAAGCTCAGTGGTTAAGGTGTTGGACTTCTGTCGGCGGAGTGGCGCAGCGGTAGTGTGCTCGCGACGACGTACTGTATACACAGCATTGTTGTGTTGCGGGTGATCCGGGTTCAATTCTGGTCTGTGGTCATTTCCCAATCACTTCCCCCACTCTCTCTCACCTGCTTTGTTTCACCACTGTCCTGTCCATAAAGGCATCAAAAGTAAATCTTAAAAAAAAAAAGAGGTGTTGGACTTCTGATCCAAAGACCGGGGTTTGATTCCCAGCACTGCCAAACTACAAGGCAAGGCCCTTAACCCTTAACTGCTCGGTTATAAATCACTCTGGATTAGAGCGTCTGCAAAACAATGTAAATGTAGGAACTGTAATAAACGCAATCAGAAAAATAATTGCAGTTGATTGCATGTGACACTGAATTTGTTATTATATCTTGCACATGAGTTTGATTGGCGGTATGATGCTAATTGTTCATAACTGTTGTGATGTCTGCCAGTTCTGTAATGGACTATGGGCCATTGTAATTTTGGATGCTCGTTATCTCACTCTAGTGGTATACAGTTACTGAAGCGTGGGCAGGAAAGCACCAATAATCCTCAGCAGTCTGGACTATTCTCTGTACTCATCTAACATCTGAGCAGAAACTAGGTGCGTTTACATGAGCAATGTAATCTGATTGTAATACTCCAAAAGGCACGATCGGATTAAAAAAAGTTACATGTAAACAGGTCAATCAGAGTACATTGGCCCAATCCGACTTAAATTGCGATCGGATTAGTGACATACACAGGACAGACATGGCCGAGAAAAAGTGCATGAGCAGCTCGTGTCGCAGGTTGGATTTCCTCAGCTGACTAACCTTTTTGTGTAATACAGTCAACATGTGTCTCCCATTTCAGTCCTTAGCGTCAGAGTTATGTTAGTTCCCATAAAATTGAATGACTCCACTTCAGCCACAGTGCTGTTCAGGATGCAGGGGGAGGTCTTCTGAAATCCGCTCTCATCTCCCATGCTTTGAGCGTGCCCAGCTCTAGGTTGTTGTCACTCCATTAGACACAGCTGTTGAATCTCCAGCCGGTATGCAGGTTCATCACCAGCATGGTGATGTCATCTGCAAACGTCAAGAGCTTGACCGAGGGGTCCTTAACAAAACAGGAAGAAGAGCAATGGAGAGCGCTCTAAATACTTCCACAACCATACTCGACGTCTGAGACTGAGACGGCAAGACATATTGTTGTTTTACATATTGCAGGCCAAATTTCATACATCCCTGATAAGATGAATTTTCCGTGATTAAACCTTCATGAGGTTTCCTTTAATATGTAACGAGACGTTTCTCTTTAGAGATGGAGATAAGAAGAGATTATGAACAATAGTGGCTGTACCACAAGTATCACCCCTTAGCAGAAATTGATGCCACTGTGTAAGTCCTGGATGCTTCACTTCACAGCTATGTGCTAAATCTGACATGACCACTGGATTTCTCTTTAAGCATTCCCTTTACAAAGCATGCACGCGATATAGAAGGTAGCTGATGGCTGGTACAAGGTAAAGTAAGGCGGTTGAGGGAGAAGCAAGTGTGGGAGGCAGTGAAAGACAGGGACCCATTATAGAGTAGAGGCTAGTTTAGTGCAGCTGTCCTCTAACATTCCAGGCGTGTCCTCAGCTCAGCGACGTGAGGTTCAGAGGCAACTGCTCACACACTCTTTCTGTTTATCTGCTTGCTTGCAAGGGCATCAAACCCGCGTTATTCGGACCCTTCCTCGCCATAACTCTGTTCCCATTCCGGCCAGCGCAGGGCACGAGGCTACCACCATGGCATACCAGTACAACATCAATGAGGAGAAGATCTTAATGGACAGTCATACTAAAGAGATCGACTTGATCAACAGGGACCCCAAGCAAATCAATGAGGATGTTGTGAAGGTACGTGCAAGCTTCCCTTCAATCGAGTGTACTTCAATAAGATGAATATGTATCAGAGTACTGGTTCACTTTATGGTTTTCTGACGTTAAAGCTGAAAATATCACAATTAACATGTTTCAAGCATAACATTCTAAACGCAGTGTCAGTATTTCCAGATCATTTAGCTTTGTTTTCTATAGAACAGTTCTGATTGTTTATGCCAACAAGTGTTTTCATTAATGGCAGTATTACAAATAATTAGATTTAAGTTGGTCTTTGGAGACAGATCTGTTTGTGCAAACAGCTCTATGAGCTGTAGCTGCAAGCTATAAACCAAAAATAGCCCTGAGACATATTTCTGCCAGGCCAGCCTATGCTGCTTTTATTTATGGAAGACATATAGGGGCAGGGCAGCGAGCACATGGACTCTTTCCACTAATATATTAATTCCTAATGCATACAAATTATACATCATAAAGAATACATGTAAGGCAGTGTTTACTTTGATTTTTAATAATGACTGTATTTGTTGGGAATCTTCGATATGATTGGAGAAGTTGAATGACTCAAGCGTTATTCATGCTGGACACTTGTGTTGATAGCAACGTCCATGTGTTGCGTTAATATGCAGCAACAGTATACGGCCCTTGGGTCATTAACATAGTTATTTATGGAACATGCATTTTATTGCAAGATTTTTTGTTACAAAAAGCTGTAGGTTAGTTTCTAATTTAAAATGTTTGCTGTTTTAAAAAAAAAAAACAAAACAAAAAAAAAAAAACAAGTACATTTTAGGATTGAATCATATCTGAAAATTGTAATCTGTACTGTGTCTATGGAAAATATTCTATTCTATTCTATTAGTCTAATCTGATTATATGAATGCTGACACTATTACAGCGTAGATACCATCAATTGAATAATTATCGTCAAAGTCTCTTCTCTTTGTACTAGAGACTCAAGATTGCGTACCCTAATGAATACAGGCAGGCCATGTCTGAAAAGCACAACTGTAGACTGTGTATAAGTTTAATGTATTACCTTTAAAGTTAAGTTTTTATTGGTCACATGCACATCATACAGTGGAATGTTTTTATTCCACATATCCCAGCATACAAATTTGAATGCTGGGGTCAGAGCGCAGGGTCAGCCAGAACGAATGGTGCCCCTGGAGCAGGTGAGGTTAAGGGCCTTGCTCAAGGACCCAATGATGGTGGCTTGCCTGATGCAGGGCTTGAACCCCCGATTACTGACCCAGAGCCTTATACCGCTGAGCCACCACCACCACCGTGATAAACGTACCATTGGCATGTTTATCACATCCCAGCATTTGATTGGATGCACACTAATGACTGCCACATGCCCGATCAAGCCATACATGTAAACAATACCTTATATTAGAGCAGATATGTAGACGCTCCCATGTCCAGTTATAAATATAGCTGCTTTACATAGACAGCGTTTAACAGACTCATAGAACCTAGTTTAAGCCTTAGTGGAATTGACCAGAGTCTATGTGTGTAAGACAAATCATCAGTTAAGCAGTAAAATAGTGCATGTGCTGCAATAATTCAATCAATGCCAAGAATGTTTTGCTCCACACTGTTTGTTTTGACAAACGCCTGGTTCAAATGATGCTGTCAAGTTAATGCTTGACAATAAGATACGACAAATTAAATTTGGTCTAAGCGGCGCAGTGCAAGCAAGGGAGGCTCTGAACCAATTACCTAACAATTACAGTCTGACCTTTTGTACTAAAAGGTTGCTTCTAACCTAAGCTGTGAACAGTGTTAAAGATCATGTTTAGATTTTTATTCATTTAATATGCAAATATGAAATGACACCTGTGATATTTGTTTCCGTTTTGCACACGCACAGTTTATTAATTAGAAAATTTTGATTCGACGAAAAATTTCTAATTGCAA
Source organism: Liobagrus marginatus (assembly GCA_028566295.1). Classification (NCBI taxonomy): domain Eukaryota; kingdom Metazoa; phylum Chordata; class Actinopteri; order Siluriformes; family Amblycipitidae; genus Liobagrus; species Liobagrus marginatus. The sequence continues at coordinate 9,454,431 of JAOUQX010000014.1, forward strand.
AAATGTGTTTATTTCCGCAAATATGCATTTGGTTATTATTTTTTATCATTTTTATACCATATTTTTATTATGTTCATTTTTATAAATACCATTGGCATGATTTATGAAATAGCATGAGATGAAGATCAGGAACACTCCCGTACACTGGCATGTTAATGTAGCTACTGATTTACACAATCATTTTCAGCAACGCAATCATTCAGGTGCAGATCAAGAGTTATGTTTAATGCTCATATAAAACATCCGAAAGCGAAACTGGTGGAACTGCATTGAGTATTTCAGAAAGGTCTATTCTCTTGGGATGATGTGGCACAACAGTCTTCAGAGTTTATAAAAATGATGTTGAAGACCAAATTTACTCAGTGAGCAGCATTTCTGCAGGTGGAAAGACTTTATAAATAAGAGCTTTTAAAGGAGGATGTTTGATGTGAACAGTAAAGCTTTTGCCACGTACTTAAAAGTGCATAAATATGCCGGGTGCAGAGGTGTTCCTTTTTAAGTGGGTGTGGATGTATTGTAAATGAATCCATTTTGCACTCAATGGCGTAAACAGTTGTCCTTTATCATGTATAACTCTTCCTCTGTAGGTCGATTTCGAGGACGTAATTGCAGAGCCAGATGGCACACACAGTATGGATGGAGTGTGGAAAGCCAGCTACACCACCTTCACCATCTCCAAATACTGGTGCTACCGCATTCTCTCTGCCATTTTTGGCATCCCAGTTGCTCTGCTGTGGGGATTCTGCTTCGCCTGCATCTCTTTTTGCCACATCTGGGCCGTCATGCCGTGCATCAAGAGCTACCTGATTGAAACCCAGTGCTTGAGTCGAATTTACTCGCTCTGCATCCATACTTTCTGCGACCCGTTCTTTGAGGCTTTGGGGAAAATATTCAGCAGCATACGAGTGGCACTTCACAAGGAGGTGTAGAGGTCACAGAAACAATGTTCATAATGGCTGCCTGGGAAATCGGCTGTTCTTTTGCTTTTATTTTTATAAAAGAGGTCATATCTTGATGGGCTTAGGTCTCACCCCCTTTGACTTTATGTTAATGAAAACTAGTCAAATGTACATAACGGTGACAAATGCTGCTGCATAGACAGTTTCTAATGTGTGATCAGAGGTACCGGTATTTAGACAGTTCACCTTGAGTTACTCACCTGTTTAGAGAACTATTTATGTTGAAGTAGATTTGAGAGTTGACCGCAGGTAATATGTCTCATGTGTTTCTGTGATGAAGTCTTCTCTCTGTGTGTAAATGAGACAATATTATTGGGTACAAGTTTACTTGACTATATTCCTGTAATGTAAAAAAAATAATAATAATAAGTAAATGAAGATGAAATAACTTGTGGAATGGTGATAATTCTCACACCTCATTCTAGGCCTTTATAAATTAAATAAATGTAACGGTCTTGATTAATCACGTGTAACTTGGACCGTACACAAAATAAATATATCTCAGAAGTCAATCTGTCCTGTTCTGCTTATTATATATATTTAACATTTTTGTTTATGAATTTTTGATTGAAATGCATCTTATTTATCTTGTATAATAGAGTAAAAATGATTCTAACCCTTTTTTTGTTTGATTCTAGTTTTCAAATTTAAAAAAATCTGAATGTTAATAGTTGGTTTCTAATTTCATTAAATTATACTTCATAAAACAAGTATGCACTTTGGATGCTGAGAGATACCTGAGTACTACACATTATTGAATTAAATGTAAAATTCATCAATCCTGTGGCAGGTCAATTATTATGGTTTGATCTTTTTCCAAGCAAAAAAAAACAAAAAACCTTTTGTTTGTAGGTTCATGCTTCAGTCATGCTCTTAGTTTAAGTTTTATTTGTAATACAATCATTTGAACAAGATTATTATCAGAACACAAAGTGAGAACTGTGCAGAGATGACACATGCCTGAAAAGGGGTGAGTGGGTTCAGATTTTTCCCTACTTGCACTCTGATTTTCAGATAAGCAAGCTGCTCGTAGGAGCCTCCATTGATTGGGTTATTGTTTACGCAAACTAAATTTATACGCATTTAATGTTGCTGAAATCTAGAAGAACAATCTCCACATTCACCAGCTACTAAATGTACGAGGACGCGAATAATTACAAGCGCAGACTAGCTTGATTATTGTATCTTGACATAGTGGCAAGCTTAAAAAAATAACTGATATCAGAAAAGTGTGCTTTGAAGGGTCTCAGCACAGCAGGGGCTAAAAATATTTCTCTTTCCTTCAACGACGCAACATTTTCTCTAGCTTTTTTCCAATCTCCTTTCTTTACTTTGATTTAAATTCAAACATTCAGCCACATTTACACTTGTTATCACATACTACGCTTTATTGTCAATAAATTACTTATATGACTTTGATATATACA
>JAOUQX010000014.1:9489822-9509049 GCA_028566295.1 Liobagrus marginatus
TCCCACCCGCTAACAGTAATATATCCCACCCGCTAACAGTAATATATCCCACCCGCTAACAGCAATATATCCCACCCACTTCACCTGTCAAGAGTCATGATGTTATGCTTGACCGGTGTGTGACACATTTAGTCACTAGCAGGAGGTAAATCTACATTAAAACTCAGACTTGCATTAACTGACAACTAGACTTTCGACAAACAGATTTGGTTTCATTTGGAACATAAAATTCAGTGAACATACTACTGCTGTGTGTGTAGTCATGTTCAAATAACCTGTCTACTGTGTAACGCAAGAAAACTGCTGATGTATTTGCGTCACTGGGGATGTGTGATTGCTGTGAACAAAAAGTGACTTGACGTTTGTCATGCACAAAACGTTGCAAATACATTCCTGTCACCGTCACAACAATCCAAACCATAGACATTTCACTGTTCTAGTGTGCATCTATTCAGCACAAAGGAACCTCATGTTCACATCCAAAGCAGTAAAGAATAAAGAAAGATAAAACCATTTTTGCTTCTACTTGTGGACTGATTTGTGGCAAATTATTGATTCTTTTTTTTTACATGACAGTTAAAAAAATAATTTTTATACCTTAATATGTAAGATTCTCCAGTAAAGTCTACAGTAATTAGCCTGTTATGAGCATTAAATGCAAGATTACACATTGTGGTATGTGCAAATATATATGAACTTTGTTGATATGTTAAAGGTAATGGTGGCTTTAAGAGATAGTATCCTCTACATTTTGATTCGTGTTCGCTCTCATTGCGCGTTAATGTCTATTCATTAATAACTGACATACAATTGTTATGTATAACTACAAGTACCTGTAATAACAGGGGCATTAGATGAGAGCTGATGTAAAAATGTAATCTGGGCTGATTATCGTACACAGGGTTGCAGGGAACCTGGAGTCTATCCCACGATAGTCAGAGCACAAGGCTGGGGGCACCCAGGACAAGGCGCTAATCCTGCACAAAAACTTGCCTTTTTGGACTAGTAAAAGAAACCAGAGTTCTTAGAGGAAACCCTTGAAGCAGAGTGCAGAGACAGGAACTAAACCCCATGCAATAACGGTGCACTAACTCTAAGTGTGTTTTTGCATATAGTTCGCTTTAAAAGAACCAAATGCAGTTTATTTAAAGTGAACCAGTAAGGGAACCGGCTGAAAGTGACCTCAAAATCATCTTTACAAATGGTCTGAGTACGTTTCTCTTTTGATTTCGTTTAGGGGGATCTAAGATCACATGCTTTGTTCACATATACACGCTGAACCGCTCGGAGAGCGTTTGGAGGGTTCAAACGAACTCGGTGTGAAAACACCCTAAGTTCCACTCAGTCACCAAGCCCAACTTTTATGCGTGAATATACTTTTTAATGAATATAATCAAATATTTCAAATACACAATCTGTCACAGGTGCAGTATGCAACATTTATTACGATGCATTGACCTAACACACCCTTAACAAGCATACTAGATACTTACCAGTACTCCTCTCCTCCGGTCATGCACTTCTCATATACAGGGCCTTCAAGTTCCCTGTGGCTTGGGAAGATAGCCTCACTGTGGATGATGATGGTCTTAATGACTTCGTTCACATGGGCCTGACAGGCCACAGGGTCCTGGCCGTCTGGGATGGGCATCAGTGTGGGGCCGAAGCAGATGGCCAGGTTGTACGGATCCATCATATTCTCATCGCTGTACTGCGACAGACTAGTGGTGGGGTGAGAGAACAGATACGTACAGCGAAACAGGTCTATAAATAGGTTTTTGGGTCATACAGAGCACCTGGAAGGCTCTGCAGTATAAGCTTGGTATAAAGTTTGAAGCATCAGTTAAAATCAATGTTGGGAAATTATCAATGAAAAGCAAAAAAAATGTGATGCTATGGAAACAAATGAGCATGGAAGTTCTATGATTTGAAGTAGAATTGTATACGTTGTCACATTCTTTTGGGCATAAATTAAAGGGAGAAAAGGAAATAAGGGCTAATTAAAGGGATTCTCCATTTGGTCACATAACCAAATCTCCATCTACTGCACCCACATGCCAATGGACAAAAATATTAACACGCTTAAAAGGAAAAAAAACTGTACTCACTTTTTAAAGCAAATATAACTGTGATTGTCAGTTGTCGAGACCGGAGTTGAGCGCTTAAAATAGAGCAAATCTTTTGTAGAATACTTTCCTAAATACATTGGTGTAATTAAAGTAGCAACCCGTTTGGATGTCAACCTGGTTTCACTGCTTAGACTGTGCATATTCAATTTTGACCGCTCTATATTAAATATCACTCTATTTGCACACATGATCAGATACTATTCTATGTTCATTCTAGAGGTTCATTCAGGAGGCTCATGACGGCTTTGTTTCCAGGCCGACCTTGAAAAAAAATGGCACAGATCTCCTGGAAATCCCGTAGAACCAATCCGACCAATCAGGCGGCATGTCAGTTCAAAACTCCTGACATGTGTCTGTCACAACACTACAGAAGAAACCTGTGTCAGAACAGTTCAACTTTTCTTCACGCGTCAACATCTCTAGTTGTACAAGTCAATTAGTGTAAATAAGAATGGTTATCCTTCTGAGCTGTGAAGATGTTTATGATTTACAAGGCTTGCCTTCTAATATCGTCTGCCAGGATTTTATTGCATCCATCCTGCTATTACATAACCTCTGACAGACAAATTAATAGCACACACTTAGCCCCAATTTCCAGGTGATAATTGCTGTATGTCTGGATTTATTGCACCACAGTGTAGAAATTGCAAGCTCACTCTTTGGAAGTACGAGAACACGGTTAGGCGTGATTCAAAGAAACACAATAACCTGATGAGGCAAGACGTGCCGAGCATCTTTCCGTTTTCTGGAATTCGAGGGGTCTACCACCAAGTGGATTCACTTAACCTAATTCCATTGTGACATCAAACTGCATCCAGACACCACTGTAACGAAACACCTCTGAAAATGGATGCTTAAGTGAATGAGGGCTGAAAACGCTGTAGGCCCAGCACAGTGAAAAAGCACATAAATAAAGAAGCTGTCCAGATAAAACTTCAGGATGTAAGGGAAAGGGTGCAGAAGACGCATTAATAATAGAATGATAAAACAAGACAGGTATAGCACTGCGGAGAGCGACGGCTTTTCACCGGCATAAATATCTTCTAAAGTACTGCAGACAGTCAAGACACGGCAATGAATTGCACGTAAACAGTAGAAGCTGTTCAATAAATCTGAATAGAATAAATGACTGTGTGTTTGACTGCAGTTATTCATACACCTGCTGATTTACGACGCGGCCGAGTTCTGCACGTACAACATAAACACTGAGCTCTCTCACTTGGAATTAGACAGCCATGCCAACAAAGTGAAACTCACTGATTGAGGAACGCAAACAGGTATCGCATGACGATGATGATGGTCCGTGGAAGAGTGACTATGAGCTGCTGAAGGTGATGAACTCTTTCAGCAGATGACTCCAGCTCTGAAACAAACACACGAAGAAATGTTACTCTAAGCCAGAAGGTGTTTTTTTGGTGCAGTCTATTTCTTTTCATCATTTTATTCATTTCGAGCAACACTGGACCCTGAGTGAAGAGGAGAAAGCACACGAGAGAACTCACTAATAGTGGAGATGAAGTCCAGGAAGCGTTCCTTCGGGAATAGAGGGTTCTCTAAACCTCTGAAGTACAACTTCAGCACCCCGGCCGCTGAGTTTATATCATGATCATTCTGATCATCAATAAGTGGGTCTTCACCTGAGAGAGGAAACACTCAGCGTGTTTATAATTCATGAGGATGTACAAGTGCATGCAGCGATTAACTGTTCTTTATATATTAATGGTGCGGAAACAAACATGGACAGAGCACGCTCTGGATAAAAACACCAAATCAGCCGTTACACCGTTTAACCTTATGTTGTGTAGTTTCACTTTTTAGAGTAACGATGAACTTCTGAAAAAATTTTTGAGCCACATACTGCGCTTGGATTTTTCAGGAAAAGGGTTCTCTACATCAGACTTTAAAGATTTGTGCAAATCATCACGGAGATGCATGTACACATGTGCTAGCCTTTGTTTTGTTTTTTTCAACTCTAATATGCGAATATGTAAATTAGCTTGTTAAGCGTGCTTGTTTTAACTCCTATAGCTTTTTCGGAGAGAAAGAGAAACTACTTCTATTTTTTAGAGGAAATGTGTGTTTGATGAAGTTCTAATATGCAGCTTGAAATATAACTAACATTTTATGACAAATATGAATATGTATCGTTGATTCACAGAGCTAACGATCCCAGAGCCTCATATCATATAAAACGATACAATATGCCGTATCGACACCCATGTAAATATTTGCTACGAAAACAGTTAGCAAGTAAGTTAAAGATAGAAAAACTGGTTATAAACTTTTACGCGTTCTCTGTTGCACACTTACCTCTCTCGAATGAATTTTTAATATCGTTGACTTCCACTTGAGATCCCGGAACTCGGAATATGCCTTGCTGCTGCAGGCCTGAAATAGAATGGGGGGGGGGAAATGACATCATAAGGACTCAAGGCATGATACTTTCTATCTGAAACTGCTAATTACACATCGCAGGGAAATGCAATACTAATGTAAAGTGTCTTTCTGCGCCATGAGGCAAACTTTTTCTTGCTTTTGGGGGACATGGTTTCTAAGAAAGCTAACTCGATACATTTCTGAGACTTTATTAGATACGGCATGCCACTAGGCCAGCGCAGTCGAGATGTGTCCGGTAGATCGGCACAGGGGACAGATGATGTAATCTGATAAGGTAAATGATATAAGGATGTTTATCCGTCTGCTAACCCTACATCACAGGAGTGAAAAGGTTAGAATGAAACAGGGAGATGTTGGTGGTCTGCTCATGCTATGTTTGAAAATGCTAACGGAGAGTTAGCAGACCTGCATGTAAAATAGACATTCCCAGTGTACATCCCATAATTCAGCACCTAATTTAAGGACTTTTTCTTACCTAAAAGACATAGACATATTTTGCACACATTTGCACACACATGTACATGTCTGTGCACATGCCTTTAATGTAGAACTGTGTTAATGTACTTTAGCCCTCATGTCTGGGTTGTTTTAATGTAGCTGTGTTAAATCGCACCATGTGGTTCTGGAGCATCTTTGTCTCTTATCTAATATCACTGTGTACTGCACCAGCTATATATGATTGAAATAATAATAACAGCAGCTTCTTGACATGACAGTGTAACGTGTAGGCATGTGCCTCATGGGAGTGTTTAGGTTTGGTTATTGCACATGCCCTTTATGTTTACTTAATGTTTGTGTTTACGTCATAGGATCACGAGGCGGCACGGATTGGCACGCTACAAACACCTGTGCTCACTTTATGTTGTGTCACTGAGCCGCGGCGTTAAGCACGCGCACCTGAGTTTAGTTAAGTGCAATAATGTTTGGTATTTAGGGACTGCACGGTGACGACGCCAGGGCAGTTCATTGTTAACCCCAGCTTGCCGTGAGCTGGAGGTCACGCTGATATCCCGGTGCCAAGTTTAAGTTGTGTTCAATAAAGGAGCTTGTTTACCGCATGCCTGCGTTTGAGCCACTTCTTCCCGGGAATCTAAGGAAGCCGTTTGCTCCCGTGACAGAAAGATTACTAATAAATAACAATTCCGCTTCCGTGCCATCAGAAATTAGCAGCGGCAATGAGTCTTTGAGACACTACTGAAAATTTCAGCATCATAACTCAGAGTATTATATTGACGCATGGTTGGTGTGTTATTGTTTGCAAACAAGAAATGCAAGAAATGTTATACTCCAAAAAAAATAAATCAATAACTACACAAAACCAAAAAATAGCTGCCTCAATCAATACACAGTATCTCGCAAAAGTGAGCACACCTCTGACATTGTTGTAAATATTTTATTATATCTATTATGTGCCAACACTGAAGAAATGAAACTTTGCTACAATGTAAGGTAGTGAGTGTACAGTTTGTATAACAGTGTAAATGAACTGCCCCCTCAAAATAACTCAACACAGCCATTAATGTCTAAACCGCTGGCAACAAAAGTGAGTACACCCCTAAATGAAAATGTCCAAATTGTGCCCAACGTGTCAATATTTTGTGTGGTCACCATTAGTTTCCAGCACTGCCTTAACCCTCTTGGCCATGGAGTTCACCAGAGCTTCACAGATTGCCACTGAGATCCTCGTCCACCCCTCCATGACGACATCACGGAGCATCATGACCAGTATGAGAGAGTGAGATCGATTACACCAAATTTAACACACCTGCTTCCCATTCACATCTGAGACCTTGTAACACTAACGAGTCACATGACATCAGGGAGGAAAAACGGCTAATGGGGCCCAATTTGGACATTTTCACTAAAGGGTGTACTCACTTTTGTTGCCAGCGGTTTAGACATTAATGGCTGTGTGTTGAGTTATTTTGAGCAGACAATAAATTTACACTGTAATACAAATTGGACACTCACTACTTGTGAGTATTGACACAAAGTGTCAATTCTTCAGAGTTGTCACATGAAAATACAACAATGTGAGGGGTGTACTTACTTTTGTGAGATACTGTAAATAAATCAGTTCCCACCGCAACTACCAATAACAGACGACATATCAATAACATCTTCCAACAATCAACTTTTATCAGATGAATCTGTACGGATGCTAGTTAGCATCTCTGCTAAATGTCCATACATTTAATTGTGTCCAGCACAATCCATGAGTGACGATAAGGAGAAGTGCAAACCCAAACCTATATCGCGACTGCTTACCATAGAGATTGATGTAGCGAATGCAGCTTTCCACGACAAGAGGAATGGGCTGACCTGAGTCCTGAGAATATGACAGAAAAAAAACAACACACACATTAATAAGTGGCTGTTATTATAAGTGGTGCTAGTGGTCTAATAGAAATAGAACAGAAATACTGTGTGTATAAAAAGTCTACACTCCCCTGTTACAAGTGCAGATTTTATTTCCACTGTTAATGGGATTAAATCCACAGAATTTATGTAGAGAGCACAACTTTAATCCCTATAACTTTGTAGGGAAATACGTTTGGGCTAAGAGTCTACCCGATCTAATACATCTTGATTTTTAATCAAATTTAATTCTGGGTTTTGACTAGGCCATAATGCATTTTTGATTTTGGTTTTTTATTTTCTTCTCTTTTTGGAATTCGGAAGTAATTTCATTATTATTTTGGATGTTTATGGTAGTCCTTGCTGCTTGCTGATGGTAAAATGTTTCTTCCTCCTCAGCTGTGGAACAGAGCTCTTTATTTGTGTGTAAATAAATTGGCCGTTGTCCCAGCTGAAGACAAATAGCTCCATAGAGTTTATTCTGCCATCCCCATGCTTCACCATGGATGTGGGTCGTTTGGGTGATAATCTGTTTTGGTTTTTGTGCCAAATATATTTATTATTTTAACATGATGCCCAAAAAAGCTGTAACTTCATTAGTTTTGGCAAAATCCCATTCTACTACTCTTGTATACATTTTTCTGTACTACTCTCTTTAAAGAAATCCTGCATTTTTTTATAGCAATAACTTCCTTTTTATGTGAGTTGATTTCAGAATTACATCACAAATGACAGGTGGATGATCATTACTTTTGCACGTTAGTTTGAATGTGACTGGTGACTAATTAGAGCACTCCCATGCCGCGTTATAAATGTGTGTACACCTTGTCCGGGTTCTTTTTTATTTTGCTCCTCTCTCAAATGTATATATTGCTAAGTTTGCTGGTACTGATATCATATTAAAGATCTGATGCCAATTAATCTTTTTAGATCACAAAAAACTGTATTTGTAACAGATGATTAGACTTTTTTCCCCCATTGTATATATGTATAGAATGTGCATAGTGTATATGTATGTGTATGATTACGTGTTTGTAGACTGTTTAGACATGCAGATATACCTGTATATCTATGTATATACAGTGTGTGTGAATATACTGTATATACAGTATATATCCTGAGGCTTTGTGTTCTGTTAGTGTGCTGAGATTCCATTCAAATACAAATATTAACACATAATATGAAGCTTGGATATGAGTGAATTTACAGCTTTGCAGTATAAAGCATGCAGAAAGGTTTTAGAAAAGAACAGCACATTAGACACATCTGTTCTCAGCAAATGTTCTTTCCAATTAAAGTGTATGATATAAATGATCACTGAACGGTCCGTGTACTTGTTGTTTATTTACTTTGTGTCCGTTGCCAAAAAAATTACAAATAACACATACAATTATTGTTTCAATCATTTGTATATGAAGTAAATGAGAAAGGGGTAGCTTTTCCGAAAAGTGGGCTCCACCTTGATTGTGGCATAACTCATAGGTCTAGGCCAAAAATACACCTGAGACTCTTTGGGTTTCAGTACCTTTAGTTATGGCTTTGTAACGGTGTGATTATAGCGTCCTCCAGAAACAATATCAGACATTATTGTGACGAAATAAAAGACTTTTCAGCAGATCCTATTAGATGATTCTGCACTGAATTCACATTGGAGGTGGAATTAAATCGATAAACGGGCTAAGCGCCATCACCTGGCAGATACAGCCCAACCGAAACACTGATGATGTATTCATTTAAATTATGTATTTGACCAAACATCCTCATGATCATAATAAAAAATGATAAAAGGTGGTAATATTATCATTATTGTTCTTCTGTAATCAGTAACACATGGAAAGAGCTGCTTTACACCGTAGACAGTGTGTCTGAATGTTCTCAGCAAGCATGTGTTGATTATTTGTGGTGTGTTAGTAAGTAATACTAATGAGGATGTCTCATCCTCATCCTGGAAACCTAGAGTCACTGGCTAACAGTCGCAGGCTTATGGACCGGCCTTGATTTATGATTTACTGCCTTACAGGCGAAAACATTAGAGACATGACTTACTTATGCTGGACTTTAAGATAGCAATACTTAAATATCCAGTCAGGGTTCCTTTTTACCGGTCAGTTGCGGACACAAAAACAGAACAAAGAAAAAGTACACGGACGAATAAACTCACTTCAGATAAGAAGGGTGAGAGTTTCTATTTGTTCACGAGTAGCAGAAGAAACCAAAATCATATTTTTGCTCCGCGCTAATGTACCTGTTGGCGAATACGGGTATTCCTTCTTCCCCTAGGACAGTAAGCAGTGGCGAGAGGAGCAGAGGGGTGAGAAAAGCAAGACAATCACAGATTAAGAAGGAGCGACAGGATCGCCATGGAGACGACCCTGTTCTCCTGAGGCTGCTGGAACGGCTCATGATGCAGCACAGGGTGGCACAGCTAGCATATAAACATGGCTAATCTTGTTTCTTTGGGGGAAAAAACAAACAAACAAACAAAAAAAAAAAACATGGTAATTTCTGTGTCTATTGGTTTACGGGTGTGAACCGCCACCCTTACAATCTGCATCGTAACTGCCGGGAGAAGAAGGAGGCGTGAGTTACAGGAAGGCACAGAAGGAGGGACGGAGCTAGCGAGAGCTAAGAAACAGAGGATTAAACAGCCGGCGTGCCACAGTCAGCCCTCCATTCCAGCAGAGAGTGCTGTCTCTAACAACATGGTACCTTAATGAAGGACTCCATATTTCCGTTAAACAGCTTATGATTATAGACGGAGCGTGGGCGGGGCTTCCGTAGTTTCTGTGGTTTCGGGGGTAGAGTAGGGGGTCTGGGAAATGGATACGGCAAAAGAGGAACAAAAACACACGCACGCACATACACATACACACATACACAACACCAAACGCAACAATGTTACACCGTGCCCTGCCTAAAGTCTAAAACGACTGCCTCAAATCTGAGGCTAATGACCTGTTTAAATAAATCACAGTGTTGCTGTGTTTCATGGAATGAAATGAAGAAATAATTATGATCTCATTAATGCCCCCTAATTAGCTTCAAATCAACCGTACAGATTTGCGCCGGTTTGTGTTCCCCAAGTTAAGTGGCACACACTGCAGTTTCCTACTGAAACACACATACAGTGTTGTGAGCGCTTAATTACTTTCCATAGTTGTGACAGCCCACACAACCTGACACAATGTCAAGCTGAGCTGCAGTTAACTGTACACACTGAGAAACATACACACGTGCTGGTGGGTTTTTCTTTCTGTCTGAACAAAACTTGCAGAAGAAAATGAACTGCCACGTAGTTTCCGACTGCGTTTATTTGTGCACATGCCCAAATGTTACGTTATATTATTAATCGCTTATTTCTTGTTAGGAAACTAATAGCTACATTAAAAAAATAAAATTAAATGGATTTTACGTTATAGAAATGTTTTTTAGGTTAGGGTACACAATAACATAAGTGTACAGCTTAACCATTGACTTTGAAACCATTAGCATTTTAATGGTACACACATTTTTAATCCGTGTTCAAAGTGGTAGCTGCCACTGCCAGGCCCTTGAGCAAGGCCCTTAACCCTTAACTGCCACAGGTCCCTGCGATGCCACTACAGGAACAACAACGTAGTAAAACAAGTGCGGCAGCTGTGACCCGCATAAAGCTGCTTTGGAACCCAATTAAAAGCTTCATAGCTGTAAACATACAAGCAGGTGCTCGTTTTAAACAAAGGAAGACATTCCTTAATGAAAGCCTTTGAGAAATGGTTCAAGTCGTAGCTGACTAACAGTAAACGTGTTCCAACGAAGCAATGGTATGTGCCATATCACTGTGCTCAGCAGTTTGGGCCGGTTTTCATGAGCACTTGCACAGATGGTGGTTGGCATCTGCTTGCCAGCGGGCGCTTTATCCTCGCGCACAAGGATTGGTGCTGCTCTTTCGAACCCTGCTCATGAGAGGACTGAACCTGCCAATGTCAGCTTGGGGACCTGTCCTCTTCCACTACTGGGCAATAACTCAGTCGGGCCAAGAAAAGAAATATTTTGCTTTATACAGAATTGTTTGCTCAGCTGAATTGACTAAATTGTAGTGTGTTTTAAAACATACGCTCTAAAATCAGGTTCTAAATATATATTTGCCTCATAAATGTAAATTTTAAGCGAGAATGGGGTATTTCTAACTACAACATTCTCTCAATATACACTATTCAGGCAAAAAACTTTGGATGGCTGCTCATCACATCCATGTGCTAGGCCAGGGTTCGAGGCTATCACTGCTGGGCCCCTGAGCAAGGCCCTTAACCATCAACTGCTTGGTTTTAAATTGCTCTGGATAAGAGCGTTTACCAAATGCTGTAAATAAATATGTGTTTTTCTAACATCCATTTCAAGATTCCCAGATTTGGGCTCTCTCTCTAGTAAAGTTAGGAGTGTAGCTTTGGGGATTTGTATATTTCGCCACAAAATGATTAGTGAGATCAGACACTAATGTCAGGTGAGGAGTTCTGGGGTGCAGTCGGTGTTCCAGGTGCCTTGTCATGCTGGAACAGTGTTTAAGCCTGATAGCTACAGTGATGGAATAATGTTAAGCTATATAATTGTCTAGAATGTCATTCTAGACAACTGTGTGCTTGCAACTTTGTGCCAACAGTTTGGGGAAGACGCACTGAAGTCAGAGTGCTGGGAAGGTGTCCACAAACTTTTGGTCATGTAGTGTATCTGCCTTCTTATTCTACAGTCACGATTATTACTTGGATATATTTGAATGCTCTGTTATCATCTATTAGTGAATAATGAAGTGTGTAAGGTTAGACGTTAGGATGCTGTCGTTATTCCTTATGTCATTATTATCTTAGTGAAATCTACACACAGCAAGTAGCTCGAATACAAATGAAACAAGCAGTATACATCAGCATTCGTTCACCAATTATTCATGGAAAAGGGAGGCTCTGCAAGCTCGGAGTAGTCATTTAAGCATAGACGACTTGATCATTTCCCCAAAAGTCTTACCTTGTCGTTCCACACTCAGCCCTTTCTCCTGCATAAGAAGGAAAGAAAAAGTGGAGAAAAGAGAGAGAGAGAGAGAGAGAGAGAGAGAGAGAGAGAGAGAGAGAGAGAGAGATCCAAATTATTATAATATCTGGAGCACTGGGCTGTAGAGTTGTGATGGATTGCGTATGGGGCTTTAGTGAAAGTGAGCCAGTCTATTGAGAGAAGGATGAATGAGGGGGTGATATTCAGACAAAGGAGTGCTGTGGTCGCTGTAGAAACCTTAGCGGATCACCGTGGGGTGCTAGACGGCTCGCCGGGGTGAAAAGCGGGAACGAGTGTGCGTGTATGCATGCGGTCAATTATGTGGTGTTATTGTGTGACAGCTCATTAAACTATTTGTCTGCAACATAGTAATGCGAAAGACTTCGGGGAAGCCGTGAGACGGACACCCGGTGTGTTTAGCACGTATGTTCCCAGCTGCTATCACGGGACACTAATGATGCAAATGGGACAAAAGCGTTTTACGCATGGATTCCACTCTATCTATATCAATGTGTCATGTGCATTGCGTCGTATAATAATAATAATAATAATTGAAGATTTGAATGATTACTGACATTTTCAGATCCTATTTGTCACATACACATACACGCAGTGAAATGTTTTATTTTCCGCATATCCCAGTCAGAATACACTGGGGTCAGAGCGCAGGGTCAGCCAGAACAAACGACGCCCCTGGAGCAAGTAAGGCTAAGGGTCTTGCTCAAGGACCCAATGACGGCAGCTTGCCTGGTGCGAGGCTCGAACCCCGGACCCTCTGATCACTGACCCAGAGCCTTATACCGCTGAGCCACCGTCACCCTATCTATCGTATTAAATCTATTCGATTGTAAAGTATCATGAGCATTTTTAACCGAGTGCTATTACACGTTTATGGGAAGAAACAGAACATTTCCTGCCACAGAAGTAGCTTGACTGAAGCGCCACTATAATAGTCCCTTTATAAAGCGTCAAGCTCTGTGCACCACTTAATGTTCTTATTTTGTAATTCCATATCCATGAGAGCTACTAGAACGTTTCACTCCAAAATAATTCCATTTCAAAAATTCTGCCGTGAATGCTATTGAAGGGCTTTGCCCCAGGAGCACCTTTTTTTCGAGCAGACGGCTGAAAACATTTGTAGTAGTTGCCGGTTGAGAAGCCCAATTGAAAACATCAATCTCTTTTGTTTTTGTTCAAATCACCGAAGCATGTCGTAATGAGCTTTTAGACGTTTGGCCATGTCCATAGACATGGTGGTGACACCAGCTGGCGAGGACCTCATCAAGCGTGAGCGCATCACTGCAGCTGAGTGCACCTAGTAAGCCAGATCACTGAATGTGTCTTGGATCAATTACATGAATAATTAAAATCAGGGGTTGTACCTGCAGCCACCATATGTCACACAAACACACACACACACACACACACACACACACACACACACACACACACACACACACACAGGTTTAGCTTGTGGCCAAAACAGAACCCAGACGTCTAGCCCTGCCATGTCTGGTGTGATTTGGTGTAATTGAGTGTCGGGATGCTGAGCAGCAGGGGGGCATCGTTGTATAGGAACATCCATACGCAGAGCAGGTCTCAGCTGGGTTCTCGCACACCGAGCCGCCATTAGATTAAGACACGGCGCACCAGCAGCTGCCCAAACGCTCATGCTGATTGATTGGGTGCAAACTGCCTGTAATAGAGCTGCCAGAAAATCCGAATGACGTTTTCTCTATTGGGAATGTAAGGAAGAACATATACGTTTCTTACACTATGGTGGCCTGCAAGTGCAAAAAACAGAAAAAAAAACAACTAAGCATTAACAAAGCAAAAAAAAAAAAAAAGAAGAATAATAAACAGTGACTACAGTGGGCACCATTCTCATGGAACTGGTGGATGCTATGGTGGAAAGAAAACTACTGTAGAAACCATGTGGCCTGCTTCCACTCAATTTGGGGGGTAATTATTCATCGTCATCATCATCATTATTATTATTATTATTCTTATGATTATGTTAAAAAATGTGACAACATATCAACATACTGATCTCATTTATATTACACAGTGGAAGCTGGATCATGCAGATGAAATAATTCCTAATCACTATAATAACATTAGGAGTTCATTTGCACCTCTTTTCTCAAGGCTAACTATGGAACAGACTGAAAAAACGCAGCTGTCCAATCAGCATTGAGCATCTGCTGCTCAATAAGAACCAGTCCGTACTGTTGTTGTTGTTGTTGTACCGTATTTTCTGATTTGCTCTGGCATTTGTTGTTTTATTAATGTGTTGCCAACTTACACTATATTACTTACTAACACTGTTTCAGCATCTGCTTTTAATCACCTGTTTGAACAGCACGCGCTCTTTAAAGGCCAGGATTTAGAGGAAGCCATTTAACGACACACTTCATTAAAGCTCTGGCTCTCTTGGAACGACACGGCCTTAATTTGGCGTTATCCTGCAGCGACTAAAGTCACAATGAGAAACCTTTGCACATGGTCTGACACTTGGCATTTAGCGCTGGTGATGCAACAGCGCGCTCACCTTCTCCCAGCGTCTGCTTCAGGAGGTCGTGCTTGGCCTGCAGTTTAATGATGAGGTTGCTTCCGTTCAGGTACTCTTTGAATTTCTGCACACACACACATGAAGATGTTAGGAAGCTGGTGATTATAACACAAGCTGACGGCCGCACAAAAGGACAGTACCGCTCGCTACGGCAGCCGATCAAATGATGTTGTGTAGTTTGCACATCTGTTTTCATTAGAGGTTTAATTTCCGCTTTTGTTGCGGAAGTCTCGTCCTGGGAGTTTTATGATTTCATTTCGATATGAGTAGACTGTCATTCTCGGTGTATGGGTGCACTGCTCTGTGATTAGATTACAAAAGGGATATCTCACGTAGTAAATAAAAAAAAAGAAAAAAGACTTTATTAGAATCCATACTTCGACCTGTGCTCCTTAAAGTGAACCCAGGAGTTTCGCAAAGCATCGCTCGGGGTCCATGATTCTCCACGTACAGCGTTTTTAGGGTTTAGTAAACCGTATTAACACTGACATAAATAGGTAGATAAAGGATATGTATCGAACAACAATTTAAATGATAAACGTGTCTCCTACATTTACCCGACGCTCTTATCCAGAGCGACTTATAACTGAGCAGCTGAGGGTTAAGGGTCTTGCTCAAAGGCCCAGCAGTGGTAGCTTGGTATCGAACCCCCGGTCCTTCAGATCAGCAGTCCAACACCTTAACCACTGAACTTAATACCACTTCCCTAAGTGAAGACATGGACTACTCTGACAGGTTACTGAGAGGATCCCGAGTAAGGCATCACAGGGTGCTTGACAATTCTGTTGAAAGATCTGCAGAAGTTAAACAGCAAACGGGGTAATTGCTATTGTTGTTTTCATATGACACGGTTAAAGTCGTAAAACACGGTAAATGCAAATGCATATGATCTTGGAATTTGAAGCCACTGTACAACAGTTTGAACTAAAATGCAAACAGCAATGTGCTGTACTATGGCATGATTTATGCATCCCACTACAGGTCCGTAACCAGCCTAGTGGAAGGAGGGTTGGTTGTTGTTTTTTTAAAGTGAACCTTTGGCAGCTCGCCGGTCTGCGGGCATGCACTAATAGACGACACAACTGCAAAAACAATTTGCGGTTCCTTTTTGAAAATTGTATGGAAAATATTACATTGACAGTTGCCTTTGGCAGATGCCCTTATTCAGAGCAACATAGAAAATACTTTTAGTCATTGCTTAATCAATACAGAGATAGCTAGATCTAAATAATTTTACACCAGTGTTCCATCAATGAGTAAAAATAAGACCATAATGACCAGCAGAAGCCAGTATGTTGTAATTAATTTATTGCTAATGCATGTGGAATATGGATGCTGTCTGGCTCACTGTGAAGTAGAAGAGCTCGGTCTCCTGCTGGTTGGAGCGCCGCTTAGCAATGTTCAGCTTGCTCATGTAGCCTTCAGATGCCACTGATTTAATGGATTCTGTGGATCGGCTGTGCTGGAAGGCGTCAGACACATCAAAGTCCTCCACGGTCAGCATGTCTTGCAGTGTCTGCATTGTCGCATCCAGGGTCTTGCGCACCTGGCCAGAAAAAACAGCAACGACAACGACGACACTTTAACTAATCCGGATCTGTTCTGTACACAAAATGTATTCAGTCCATTTTTTTTGGTATACACAAAATCCCACTGAATGTATCATCTCAGAGCAGAATGGTGTTTTGAAATGAAAACCTAAATGGTCTTTGTGTCTATGTACTTTCTGGTAAACGACTAACGCTATAAACAGTCTTGTGCAGAATCAGTATTTTGGTAGATGTTATTTAACAATGTTCTATTTACACTTGCCATCATTATGGTGATTTATGTAACTACTCTCACTAGTGGAAAATAGCTACTAGTTTTGGCTCTGCTACACGATACATTCTGATTTACTTCAAATTCAAATTCAGATCGTATTTATCACATACACATACATGCAGTGAAATGTTTTTATTCTGCATATCCCAGCATATGAATTAGAACACTGGGGTCAGAGCGCAGGGTCAGCCAGAACAAACGGCGCCCCTGGAGCAAGTGAGGTTTAGGGCCTTGCTCAAGGATCCAATGATGGTAGCTTGTCTGGTGCGAGGCTTGAACCCCAACCCCCTGATCACTGAGCCAGAGCCTTTTACCATTGAGCCGCCACCACCATTTTGACTTACTTTTGACTATCCACCTATCCATTTTCTGAAGCGCTTATCCTACACACGCAATAGAGAGCCTGAGGTCAGTCTCAGGGGACTCAGGACACAAAAGCGGCGGTCACAATTGACAGGGTGCCAGTCTGTTGCACAGCACAATTTCACACTCATTCACACAGTACTACCACATGTCATGTTAAATCAAAAGTCAGGACGCTTTTGGGTCAGTTCAACCACATACAGCTGGTACAGTTCACAGTAAAACGAAAAACAATCCGCCAGGACCAAAGTGCTACAGACAGCAAACAACAGGAGACTACACAGAACTAAGTTCACTACATAAAGTGCACTAGACAGTACAGAGCAACTAACTGCGGTATTTAACCTGCTTATTGAATCGGATAATTACATATGTGCTGTTATTCGGATCTCCAAACCTGTCTGATTCACACTGATACTTCTACTGCTTGCTCCACTGTGACTCTGCTGTTATGGATGATCCTACATGGATATGCTCACCCTCTTATTTACACTTTCTGAAAACATCATGTCTCACACTTCACTTTGTGCTCATTCACCTGAACACTATAAACTTATACGCAAGAGCTGCTGATGTAATCTTGCTTATGCTCAGAATAGCTCAAAACGATTAGTAGTGTCTGAACACTAGCTAGTGTCAGCTTGTACAGCATGGGTTCCCTTAGGGCAGCGGTCACCAACATGGTGCCCACGGGCCTGTTTTAGAAATAGCCCACCATAGCACCACTTACCAGTGAGCTGCATCTATATTTTTCGTTGCTATTTTTTAAATCAGGCTTGCGTTAATGTAAATTTGAAAATATAATGACTTATAAAGAGTTATAGAAATAAAGTGTTGCATATTGCTATTTATCTGTTTTCTACCTTGTTCGATCATTGCTGGTAATTATTGTGAGAAATCATTAACATGATCAGTGTCTTCACATATATGAATAATATTAATTATTAATAATAACATCATTAAAGGTAAATTGAGCAAATTTGTTATTTCAGAAGTGAATATTAAACTGGTAGCTCTTTGCATTAATCGCTACGCAAGAAGTAGCTCTCAGTTTCAAAAAAGGTTGGAGACCCCCTGCCTAAGAAAGTTCACATGATTGCCATCGCCATGTCCATTCACTGATTTTCATTCATTCATTCCTTGCGTCAGACTTCATCTAAAGTGTTTCTGTAAAGATGCTTTGTGACAGGATGTAAATTGTTAAATGTAATAAATATACTAGGGAATTAGGGCCGAAACGTTTGTGCAATCGCCATGAACAAATGAAATCAATTTTATTTCTACAACACTTTGTCTCAAAGCATCAGTTCTACACTCACGTCTCGGACAGTGAACAGTTGATACCGTCCACAATACAATACGACTTCATGTTAAAAGTAGAATTAATGTATCGGTACGTTTTGACCATAAAGTGCACAGTTCTAGGGAAATTATATTATCGTAATGACACTAGTTCGTGTCGCCCTGATGAGTTAAGAGGTTTTATTTGGAGTCCCTCTCAAGGTTTTTCCTCCTCATATTGCCTTGGGAAGTATTTTTGTCCCTCATCACGATCAGCTGTGTTTCTCATTAGGGAGGCATACGTTAAATAGTTATCATTAACATCCTGAATTTATATACTGTATTCCTGTAAAGCTGCTTTACAAATACAACTGAATGCCACTGAGCTGAATATGGGTGTGCTGTAGGTTTGCTATGCACTTGAGTATGAGTATACAGTATTATTAAAAAAAAAAAAAAAAAAAAAAAGTATTTTACACCACCACTGCATATGTAAGCATGCAAGCAAGAGACATTAAAATGTATTTAAATGTTAAAGGATGAGGCAACAACCATAAGGCTATCTCTCAAGAACAGACTCTGGGCTGAAATATCACTCATGTGAACAGCTGAAAATGACTACAACACAGATGAGATGTTAAACTGCCCCAGGAAGCTCTCAGATTGATGTGGCATATTCCCTCTCTGACACCAATCGTCCATTATGGCCTGATTATGTGACGTACAGTGATAAGGGCAGGATGGAGCCATCAATATACGTAGTTTGGGCTATTATGGAGTTGATTAGCAGCTGTGTTTGCTTAGCAGAAGAATCACGGCGTATGATTCTACTACATTCTATAACCCATCATCAAAAAATTACAATAAAAAAAAAATCCCCTTTCCCTTTTGTTTTAACAAAAAAGGAAAGCTAAAAATACGCGCTGTTCGAACAGACAACGAACTGAAGGTGGGAAATTAAATCAGTGTGGTTGTCACGGCAACGAGACAGAGAAATGTTTCGGAGTGAAGCTACAGGGTTTGTAAAGAGGAGTCGCGGTTAAAGTTACCATCTTTACAGAAAGCCTCAGCCTGGATGTTTCTGCCATCGTTGTGAGCTTATTAAGGATACTATAACGACACTGAAATCTTTGCCGGCATATATAATATATAAACTATATATATATATATACACACACACACACACACACACACACACACACACACACTACCGGTCAAAAGTTTTAGAAAGAAAGCCATTGCTAAGATGGCAAAATAAGAAAAAGAGGCTTGCCTGGGCCA
>JAOUQX010000014.1:9573611-9584379 GCA_028566295.1 Liobagrus marginatus
TATGATGTATGGAACAGTAAACAGCATGACACTTAAATAGGTACGGTAGTACATTTTAGAGCCTGTACTTCTTTACTTTTACCAGGGTTATTTTAAACATGAGTATCTGTACTTCTGCTACGGTAAAGGATGTGTGCACTTTTGTCATCTCTGTTTTCTAGTAATGGGAAGTCAACTCCAAAAAAGTCCATTCCTCAACTGCCAACATCCCTAGAGTCGGATTCGACTGTAGGACACGAATCGACTCCCAGTGCTGACGCTTTATTTTTTATAACCTGTGATGTGGTGATTTTAGACATGTGATGAGATAAACGTTGCTCTGGGTAATGCCGTAAATGTCATTCAGTCATTTGTGCAAATGAAATCCATTCAACCTTAGGGACAACCTGAAGAAGTTAATTACACGATAATGGCCGGCTGCCAATTTTTTTTTTGACACAAGTGTTGAAATGCATTAGTATGTACTGTTTACGAAAAAATGTGAACAGATTCCATTGTGACGCTTTAATTGGTTTAAATGCCTGATGGTATGTAGTGATGGGGAGTGATGGGCACCAACATCATAAACCTATTTACTGTACACCTTCAGGCAGCGCCTTCAGGGGGACCTATGCAGTGCTTGGGCAGACAGTTCTAAAGTTAAAGTTGGTCCTAAATAATACAAAAATGAGGAACAATTACTGAAGTATTTTCCACCCTTTGTGCAAAAACCTTCAAAATGGAAAGCATCTGAAAGTCGCACCAAAATAAGCAGCGATTAAGGACGCTGTCGGGGAGCTGTTATAACCCATCAATATGTGTTCATGTCATGCGGCAGGATGACCTTGGTGGGGGATTTCCTGAATGTCTCGTACAGCAATTCCTATTTTAAGCCCTCACACATTCCAATTATCAGTCCAGATGCATACTTTCCATCAGCTATTCACTTCATCATACGCACATTGCTGCCCACACATTTATAAAGTTATCCACACACACACACACACACACACACACACATACACCTGCTACATTAATCATAAGCCCACTATTGCATGAATACAAACACAAACACAAGGTGCTGAAAGAGCCGACATTCTTTCTGCTCTGTGTCACAAGTTAGCAATGCCCTATGTTTGTGATGCCAAACAACAGTCTACTCTGTTTTCCCTGCCGTAGCCAATCAGAGATCACATATGGTGCAGGAGCTCAGCGAATCGTAAATGTTCCAAATGTTTTGGTCTAAATCGTTCTATCAGTCACTATCGGTCACCAAATGACACTAGTGACAGAAAAACAAGTCCCAATCAACACACAAACTCAAATCCAAGCACGTACACCTGACACCAACTCTCAATCACGGTCACATGGTGTGTCAACGTGACATGGTAGAGATGAAATTGTACTTGATTGAAGGTAAGACAATATAGGTGCGCACATTGATAAGTCTGATAAGACCTCTTGCATTTCAGTCCCTGGTTATCTGATCATTCAGAGTAAATTGTCTGACAATTACAACGTCCACACGATATGATCATGGCCTATGATATATTATCAGTCCAGTGGATATGCAGGACACAACACTGATACCACACAATGTATAAGAATGACACTCAGTATAAAAAGTCTGGCACATGGCATTGAAACAGATAGACATTTTATCCTCTAATACTCGGTGTGATTGACAGTTCACCTGTACACACACAGCCAGAAAAGTCCTCTGGTGTCAGACATACGCATTGTTAGATCATGTAATGTGAAATATTACACTCTCTTAAAATAACACGAATTAGTGAATGAAAATACACAGTAACAAACCGTGCCTTAAACAGAGGCAATGTTGTGTACGGAAGGGGGCACATAGTTTAAATCAAACGGTAAATTTGACCATATACAACATCTGCACACACACACACACACACACACAGCGCAGTTGAGGGCAGTTAATTTGTCATATTTTGCACACTTCAGTACGGATTAAATCTGTTTTGAACATGTCCACCTGCAACTGTGTCACCTGACCTGACCTTTAATCAACAAAGTACACCAATGTGTTTGTCCCATGACCCATATTACATCATCTCAGCTCTAGGAACTAACCAAACAAGTAAACAACAAATGAAAAACATTCGGTCATGACAGTGAGGAAAATAAAAGTTTTTTTTCGGTGAGTATCTGAATACTGCATTAACGCAGTGTTCATTTAAACGGTGTAAATGTTTTTATTGGTTTTATATTTCTTTTAGACAAACTCTGTACTTTTACCACATCAACTAAAATCGTGAAGGTAGTAAAGTGGTACATTTTTTTTTTTTTCATTTCAATTTAACCATTGTTTTGCCAACCAAGATTATATACCGGATGTCTAAAACTAAATATGAAATACTGAAATGTTGATTAATTTCTTACTTATGCATGTGTGTGTGTGTGTGCCATCTCATACTTAAAAGCTGTAATTCAAGCACATGCCACTATAGCATCAGACAGAAAAATACCTCAGCTGTATACTGTAATACCATTGGAATTGATACATACACACACATATTTGAGTTACACAACAATTTGATTAAGGACTTTCATCTCAAACGGCCCATTCTACTATTTCTTACAGGCAGTGCTGTCAACGTGTTTAAAGTCAGAAATCAGATTTACTTGATAAAATGCTCCAAGGTTTACTTCACTGATAAGCCTTCGTATAAAGTAATAGGTACTATTATACCAAAATTATAGCGCTTATTATTATTCTTATAGTATTATAGTACTGTTGTACTAAAATCACATTACATCAGGAGATTAAATGTTAGGGGTTAGGGTCAAAATCTAAATCTCAGGCAACAGCTTACTCACCATCTTGGATCAGCACCTGGATGAGACGACCAGACCCGTTCCTCGCCTTGGCCAAGAACTGCCTCAACTCATCGGTCACCACCAATACCAGAAACATGGCGGGTCAGCACCTCTACCCGCCAAGGAGCTGTGCGAGTATAACGAGGGAAAAAAACTAGCAAGTCAGGTGAAGGACACCTAGATGTTCCCTGGAGGCAAATGTAAGAACTAGATTCCCACAAACTGCTTTTAAGCGACCAGTATGAAGCAAGTGAGTTTCACATTGGCAGCGTGAGACAGCAGTGTGAGTGACGGTGGGAGAGGAGTGTTGTAACTAGGGCAGGATTGTATGTGCTGGGCAGAAGGAACCTGATCCTGTTGGCCCCAAATTTAGCAGTCACTTGCTCGGGGTGTCTGGCCTTGGTTAACAAATCCAGTTGATTTTACACAGCCAGCAATCAGAGAGGTGGCGCTAAAGAGAGCGCTCACCTGAGATCCACTGTAGGTTCATCTAAGCATTAAACTGAGCAGCACTACACTAAGTGTGAGCAGGATTTATACATATCTACTTATCTAGATTAAACACTAATAAACTACCCTTTGGGGCATCCCTGTAAACATGTCTGTTTAAGTCTCAGAGTCACTCAGGGATACTGTGTTATATAGCTGCTTTGCATTCTGATGTCTTCAATATCCACATTGGATCTCTTGTTAACATGGCCTTACATCACTGAAAGCTAGTGAGTGAGAAAGTTAGAGGGAGCCAGATTTGGAGTTCTTGAGATTGTAACGTCAGGTCACCATTTATGAAAAATTCATTTCTGCAATCATGAGGTTCTTGTTTTTAATAGCTAGATATAACAGCAGTGCAGAATGATATAAAGACTGAAATGGCTACTGTAAGTTAGTTTTTCAACCAGGATGTACAGCTAATTTAAAACATCTTTACTACGGGTCAGTAAAGTATTTACTACAGTATTTAGTACTTACTGCACGTTTAGTAAAAATTGCATATTAGTATAGTATTTCTATTTTCAGCGTGTATACATTTGTCTTATAATACTAACGACAGCAGCAGTGGGGCAGCGGAGGCTCACATGCTTAGGGCTCTGGGTTCAAGCCCTGACAATGCAAAGCTAACACTGTGTGGCCCTTGAGGAAGGCTCTTATTTTTCTGCCTTATCATTTCTGTCCCTGGGATATGTGAAGGCTAGGATCTGTAAATAAATTAATTGTGCTGTAAATGACAAAAACAATGACCATCATTTGCATACATAACATTTTTCTCAAAAACTAACTTCTCTCAATAAGGTACAGTGCAAAATCTCCTCAAGGGGCACAACCTATGAATTAATTCAGTAGTGTCTAATACATGATCAACAGAATCCAGTGTAAGTCCACCAACGATTTGCAAAAGATGATAAGAGGTTTCAAAGGTTTTGGGCAAATCATCTTGCAGCTCTTCATACATCAGTCTTTTTTGACAGTTAATATTGACCAGAGGATTTGCATTGATAGTTTCAATTGATGCCTTGATCCAAACTTGACAATCATACGCTTATATTTTAATCATCACTTGGTAAACACAACAGACACTAATCCTTATAACGCATTTATTTCGTGTTTGGTGGTTTTGGTGTTTTCCAAAACCAACATCTTGACTATTTTCCCCATTAAACCTGATAAACGTTTATTAAACACAGACAGTTCTCCAGACTGTATGAATTACATATTCAGGTGGTGCTCTTATCTGACATTAATCAAAATGTTAAACTTTAACCCAAGAGCTTTTTTGAAAGGAAACAGGATCCTCATAAAATGAAATCACATCACATATAAAAACCAATTTACAAAAGAACACGATTTAATGATACAGGTATAAAATGAAAACGAAATTAAAACGTGGCCAGAGGCTATTTACAGTACACAGTTCCACTGATTCAAAGGCAATGAAAACGCTGCCATCTGCAGGATCACAACAACCATTCAAATCCTTGTTTAGTGCAACGCTTCAGTCATCGATTGTTGGTAGCCAGAAAGCCTGTGGGGATGAAATGAAAGCAAGTTACAAAATATATATTCAAAACATATTTTAAGTACATTACTGACCCTGGTTCTTATACTAAAATTAAAGAATTTGAAAGAAGGATACTAAAGTACAGAATGCAACCTAAGTGATTACAAGGGTATTTAAATTGGGATAAATCTGCATATTTTAGTTTTCCTAGTGAATTGATCCTGATGTTACTTAATAATGCACTGTGGTAAGGAGGAGAGATGAATGCCCTTATATGGCTGCAGAGTAATAATGGGTATTTATGCCAACATGCGTGTTAGGATAAACTCATAAAATACACATCTTGTAGCTTAGGGGGAAAATGTATTGCATTGTTACACAAGTGGATCGAGCTGTTTATAGAACAAACATGCTCTGTAGTGAAGAATATTAATAATAATAAATAATAACAACAACAAACAAAAATCACAACCCATCAAAACTCCTTGTTCTTAATTCTGGATTAATCTTTTTTCCTACATAAGTGTTTGTTCAATTTATTTGACTTAAATCAGTGCATCAAGACAACCCCTAAATAGCTGTGTACACTAGAACAACATCTCACCATGTTAGAACAGGCGCTGGCAAATGTCATAAATTTTGGGTTAAACTGTAGGCAGGTAACAGGTCCTGTGTGTTTCCCATCCAACAGTGCTACTTTCATTCCACTCTCAGCATTCCATACATGGATTTTCCCATCCTCTGAACCTAGAAAGCAACCCAATTGAACCACAGGCTTAAACTATTTCTCTGAAATGGGTAAAGTGGTAAGATGTCCTTGAACCATTGCATATGACTTAAAAAAAAAATTTAAAAAAAATTTATGGCCTGGACTTACCAATCATGGCGAACTGAGAGTCTGGCGTGAATGAGGCTTCCAGAACCACACATTTACTGTTGTTGTAACCCTGCAAAACAAAGACTGATTAAAATGCGTAATTAAAAGGTAATGAAATCCCACACCTTTCCTTAGAAATATAAAAACGTAGTAGTGGACATAATGCACATATTAAAAATAGTATATTATATTTATATTATTATATAGATATTAAGTTATACAAAATCTGTACATTTTTGACCCAAAGATCCAATCATGGAGAAAACAACTCAAAATAACCTGTAAAGTTGAACTCTCACTACAAGAGTTTTATGTCGATTTAACCCCAATTTTGCTCTACCAAGAATCGGAGGACCTTGATCAGTCCAGATGTTCGGCGTGGAATATCACGAAATATTAATTAATATGAAGCGTTTACAGATCGAAGTTTACATCTTCCGATCTGCTCTTACCCAAAAATGGGCCTCCTCCATCATATCAAACATGCTTTATATTTAGGATCTTAAATTGGGATGATGGCAGCTATGAGGACGTCAGTACTTTCACAATAGCCAATAAAAAACAAGTCTATAAAGAGACGGAAGTGCCAGACATTTTGAAACAGCGAGCGTGAAATCTGCAGCACGGAAACCGACGAACTGACAATCCATGTTGTCCCATACTCCCCAAGCATTTATTTATGCATCCACACTCGTTTAATAGTCCACTTTGTTTTTCCCCTCATTGGTGTACTGCAGCATCCATTTGGTTTACATCCGCTTTACCGATCCATGCCGTGACATCGCTTGATGTGACTGGTTGCCAGGTTGCCGTATGCTGGGAAATGTATCTTACCCCTTTGTTTAAAGTGTGCTCCTGAAAGATACGTTTGCCCCGTCCAGCCGAGAGAGAATTGAGACACCCCTACATCTTCATGCGAAATGTAGGGGTAAGGGGTAGAAATGGAAAATTCAACCTCTCTCTTGCTACTTAATTAGCAACTAAATTACATACACTGCTGATTATTGAGCACCCACTGTTTGCTTATCCCCCTTTCCTCACTTAGGATATGTTTATAGATTCACTGACTGCATTATTATACATCATACCGAAAATGAATGTAGCACAGCCCCTTTGAAAGCATCGAGCAGTCTGAGCGTGCCACCGTTGCTGGAGATCAGGATGAGTTTTCCATCGTTGCTAAACTTGAGGCCAGTCCATTCACACGATCGCTCGTACTGCAGTTTAAATGTAGCGAATGGGCCCTAAATGAAGATAGAGAGACTATGAAACAAAGAAGGAATCGACAAGAACAGAAGAAATCTGCACAGATCCAAACAGCATTAACAGTTACAGAAACACCTTAAAGGAAACAACCAAAATATTTGATTTGATAGGAATTATAACAAATGTTTGCATGGCTAAATTCATAACTAAAAATGCACATACTTGAGAATAATTCTATTTTTTCAGTGGCATGTTGGAAGTTAAAAGTTATGAACTATAAACATCCACTTTGACCTGTCAAAATTCCAGTCAATGGATTTAAACAAGTCTCTAGCTTACTTTGTCGAATGAGCGCAAGTCATACAGTTTGACCATCTCTGAATTGACTCCTGCAGCAAATATAAGACCCTCGGGATCAAACGAACACACTGGCTTCCCCTGCAGATGCATTAGACCCTGTGGCAAAAGGCACATTTCAGATCTGCCTGAAAACTGAAAATGACTACAGCAAAAGCAGTTAGCCAGCCTTTGGCTTACCTGACAATTTGGAGAGCGAAGATCCCATAGCCGGATTGTTTTATCCAAGGATCCAGAGATGAATGTATCATCAACAGGAGACATAGATAAAGCAACAACCCTAGTTAATTAAAAAGCAAAACAAATAAAAAATATAAAGCAGCAGCAAAATTAGTCAGCAGAAAAATAAACACGACTCAGTGCCATAACACCGAAGTATAAATAGTTGACAATAAATCCTGCATAAGTAACATGTTAAGAGTCCTTACCTCTTATTGTGTCCAGGAAAGTAGCGAATATACTTATTGTCATGAAGAGACAAATACCGTATAGTATCTGTAAGCGTCAGAATAAAAATTTATCTACCAATCATGTGAAAGCCAGTGACAGATATACAGACGTCTATACTGCAATAATCAATCATACATTTTGACAATATTGATCACTTTGCACACCAAGAAATATTACTAGTACAAAACAAATTCTGGAGGTACAGAAGTCCACGTGAGAGTGAGACGCACGAGCACCACCCTGGGCAAGGCAGTAGTCTGTACAGTTAGCTCCTTGAAAGGGCAGAATCACAGACCCTCAAACTGTACAAACAACTACCTCAAGCCAGAGTGGCCACAACCAGACATGCCTGAGAGAAGCATGAGCATTTTGATCAGAACATTTTATCTTTTAATGAAAAATTTATGCTTTTCGGGTGGGAAAAGAAGTGCTATTGTGAGATTTCTTCATGTTCATAGTCACACTGTGATGTTCATGTCTTCCAATCTTAGTGTAACATCTATAGATCTTGTAAGTATAATGACATTAATATCACACTACCAACTATAAG
Organism: Liobagrus marginatus; assembly: GCA_028566295.1. Taxonomy (NCBI): domain Eukaryota; kingdom Metazoa; phylum Chordata; class Actinopteri; order Siluriformes; family Amblycipitidae; genus Liobagrus; species Liobagrus marginatus. The sequence goes on from JAOUQX010000014.1 coordinate 9,581,874, forward strand.
TTGGATTTTAATGTAATCATCATGTAGCATCACTACAAATTCTCCTGAAATGCATTTGGCTTTAATGAAATAAACTTACCATCAATTTTGTTGGAGCTGTACACAACTGTGTTGGCGGCATGTGTGTATCTGATGAGGTCCACGCCATACTTTTTACTATAGAGAGTGCGCTTAGGTCTATGTTGCAGAAAAATGAGATTTTTTAATTGGATATGAATAGATGTATCTAACGAACACAAAATACATTGTATATGTTATGCTTTTATTTAATGATATTTGCATTATGTTTACTGATAAACACCAAGAATAACAATAGAATACTAAGTAGTTATAAAATCTATGATGTCTTTGCAATGATATTTATTTTGACCTTTGGTAGTTACACACTTTTAAATGAGCTAATATACTGTTCTTCTGTTATCATGTTTAAAAAACAAAAACAGTTACCAGTTAAGCAGTTTTAAAACTAAAGACTTGTAAGTTGCATTTAAGAGAGAACACACTACAACTAGAAACAATTATTTTGCGGATTTTGTTTAGATAAACTGAATGTACAAGTTTGCCGTTAAAAACGTTTCTTTAGCACGCCTATTCATATATACACAAGCTAATTACAGGAGACTTCCACAAATGCATGATGTTTTTTTGTTTTTACAATTTTCATGCAAGTACATATTTAAGGAAAACAATGCACATTATTTCCTTGGTTGTATTATATAGATCAATTGACAACTATAGTGGGGCTTTTTATGAGGAAGGTCTTAGAATACTTGTTTTCTTTTATTTATAAAGTATGTAATTCACAATCTAATTTAGATAAAGCATATACTATTTGCATAAATAAATTGCACATCACTGAATTATACATCTACAGTTTTAACGACTATTCGCCTACAGTACATTTTAATTACATGGAATTTAAAACAACGGATAAATAACTAAGTCAAGCTTGTATTCAAATTCATTAGCGCGTAATTAGGTTGTAAATCAGTACAATACAGACCCTACAGTAAATAAGGTCGAGCTGCCGATATTTGCTAACCGTTTGCTCAGGTTATTAGTATTTATCTGCCAAAATTATAAAACAATCCGTACTGTCCAACGCGACTTTCCTTTTGCACAGATATTATTTGAAATTCAGCCTATCATCATAAACCTACATATAAGCTATAGGCTAACTACAAGCTAGCGTGGGCGGTTAGTGCAAAATAATCGCGGCCGAGGCTTTCTACTCTGCCAGGCCTCATAGCTGGATATGATTAAAAACAAACCACGGCTGACTTACTTTCCTTCTTGGCAATCATATAAGACGATAGAGTCGTCGTCGCTGCTCGATATAACCGTCTCGCCATTTGAACTGAAGTCAAAGCAATTGATTTTGTCCGAATTCTCTCGGAAAACTTTCGCGACCCTGAAACTCCGCAGCACATTGTCTGTTAGCTTCATGATGCCGCGCTTGCTTTACGCCTGGCCAGGCGCAGGCTTTGTTCTCACCGCGAACGAAGACTGGGGCCTGTTTTGGGTTAATTTCCGAATATGTCAGGTTTTACGTTTTGTAAAAAAAAAATGAAAGCGCCCTAACACGTATATTTCCTAATCTAAGGAAAAGCCCGCCGTTCAAGCCTATGAACTCGATACCGGAAGTGCACTAAACGCGAGGAAGGTGGGAAGTCGTATACTAGCGTACTGCAGTGTGTAGTCTTTAGTATGCGGCCCAAGGCGCGCGCTATATGAACGCATGCATACTCTTTCTCCTAGTAACATCCAGCATCCAAAAATGATCACTTGGATTAGTCACATCAGAACTGCCTGAGACTACTTTGCTTTTGTATGGAATATTGCCGTGGTTGATGAGTGTAAGGATCTGAGTGACGGGGCTAAAATGTGAGGACAGGGTCAGAGAACTTCTGAAACTGGAGGCAGTATAAAGTGTTTTTGGTATGCACGTGCTAGTAGTACCTACCAAAGATGATCCGAAGAAGGACAACTGGTAAACCGGTGACAGGGTCACAGGCACCCAATATAGGCCTGAAGATTGAAAAAAAATAATCTAATTGTGATTTTTTTTACTAATGTTGCGACTGCGATTTAATATGCGATTATATTTTAATCTTCTGTAATATTCAACAAAGAAAACCAACACACGGCTATTTAACTATTGTAATTAAACAAACTTTTAAATAATTTCCTGTAGGTCTATGTTATGATGAACTATGTGAGTTATGATTGACTAGAGACATTGACCCTAGAGACATGTGGCAGGGACTAAAAACAATGACGGACTATAAAATACCATCACCCAAGATGATGAGCGTGGATGCTTCACTAGCACAAGAGCTAAACACCTTTTATGCTCGCTTCGACAGCACCGCGAAAGCTAACAGCACTAGCGGCATTAACGTCCAGACTGACTGCAGAACGCCGACACTGCGTTCATCATCTCAGAGCACGAAGTGAGAACAGCCTTCAGGAGAGTAAACACCAGAAAAGCTGCAGGTCCAGACGG
>JAOUQX010000014.1:9609345-9619525 GCA_028566295.1 Liobagrus marginatus
CGGTATACGAACGTTTCAGTGTAAGAGTAAAGTCCCGGAACGGATTAAATGCGTAAACCGAGGTACCACTGTATATCTTTCCTAACAAACTCAAAAGTTTAGTCATTAGCATTTACAGACCACGATATGTGGTTTTAAAAGTAGTATAGGTTTGTGGATGAATCATAAATCAGAGCTGTGAAGAACACGGTAAACAGCTCAACACAATCTTTTATATATTTATTAATTTCGAACATCCAAGTAGTCAACTAATTTACTCCCAGTATAGTCCTGTATCTTTAATTTGGATCCTATGCATTTTTCAGCAAGACAGATTATATAGATACTGTTCATTAGATTAATTAGATCCTTTTATTACCTCCTGGCCCATTTCCATGGCACACAGTTTAGCTGACTGGTCCTTGGCATCCACCATCACGTTGAACATGGTGCATAAGGAGAGTGGGATGCGGAAATCTGTGGAACGGCTACTCTTGGTGAGTTTTGACTCAAAGGCTGCCCTGGTGCTAAAGACATGCAAAGAGGAGGCCAGAAAAGCATTAATCTTTTTTTTCCACAACACTATGAAGTATGTATCCCTAATTGGTTAAAGAAGACTTTGTTTTGTGGTAAGTTTAGTGTTTTGCAGGCTTATTTCATTTATTTAATCTACACCAGCTTTTCATAAATAAAACTAAATGGATACATGACTCAACATGCATGTACCGTTTAACACAGGACTCAATCATGTCACTGGACATAAGCTGCATCCGGTTTTCCAGGTGCTTGGCAAACTCCTCCTCAGGCCAGTGTAGGTCTCTGATGAATGTCTGCAACGCATCCAGCTTCCAGAACAGATCCTCTGATGTCCCCGAGCCATTACTGCCAGGCACAGTGACACATCAGAGGTAAAGGGTCAGAACCTTTGCTAAAAGGCAGACGGATGCTATCTCTATGACTCTTCTTATTTCATCATGTGTTTCTCTGATTATTTTAAGCATACACTGACTGATAGTACACATCTAGTTAATACCCAGAAACCACTTCAGTCGGTGGATGGTAAAACAGAGACGTCAATAACCTCGAACATTTGCGTGGTTATTCCTCCCTCAAGAAGGGCCATAGTCATGCACATTTTCATCATGTCACACACTTCTCGAAAAGAGCAAGAGGGCTTGGGAATGTCATGGTGAGAGAAGGCATGCAAGGGATTTATGCCGCTAATTTCAAATATTTGTGGGTCACTAAAACATGGCACTTGCTTTTCAGTGAACTGTTATGTAATTTGATACATACACCATTCAGCTGCATACCTACACAAGCTGAGCAAAAGTATATTTTATTACTTCCTATTTATGACCCTAGCATTGTTAGTGCTACACATTTTACATTTACGGCATTTTGCAGACATCCTTATCCAGAGCGACTTACATTTATCTCATTTGCATGTTGTTATTCGAGGGTTAAGGACCTTGCTCAAAGGCTCAGAAGTGGCAACTTGACGGTCCTTGGACTTGAACTCATGATCTTATTAACAGCAGTCCAACAACTTACTCACTGAGCAAGCACTTGCACATAATATGTATGTTTCTATACCAGCCCTAACCATATGATACATTTACACTACAGCATTTGGCAGACATTCTTATCCAGAGCGACTTGCATTTATCCAACTGCGCAGTTGAGGGTTAAGGGCCTTGCTCAGGGGCCCAGCAGTGGTAGCATGTTGGTGCTGGGAATCGAACCCTGGTCTTCAGATCAGCAGTCCAGCACTGTGCTACCACTTCCTACAGCAGTCTATGATTTGTATGGACAGCAATTTCTGAGTTAAAAAAAGTTACTGAAACACAACGATCGGGCTCTCTCTCACCACTCATGCCCTACAAGGCTGACAAAGTTCCAGAGATCAACACACACCATGCAGTCAACTCTGAAGACATTGCCACCCTGAGTGGAGATAGATGGGACAAGGAAGAGTGTTGTGAGGGTTAGGGAGGGGGTGGTAGCCTACCATAGAGTTGAAACATAGGAGTGAACAAAGTTTTTGAGAGTACTGAACTTTAGCCAAACGTTGTGGGGTGAATGTCTAAAACAGAACATGACCTACACTACATTGTAGTGTTAGAAATATTTTCGATACAATTTACTGGACTTGGATATTAATTGGTTCTAGTTGCGTGATCACTGAATTGACTATACTTTTTGTCATACAGGTATGAGGATCTAACGCCCACTCTGATGTTTGAACTCTGCAACTCTTGAACTCTAATTAGTGCTTCAGAAAAGACTAGGCAGGGAGGTCCACCAACCCACACCCACTAAAACCTTTCAGGCAGACCTGAAATCAGTGTTGGCCTGTTAGAAAACCCCTCCTCTTCAAAGTAATAGATTTCTTACCTCAGACATCAAAGGCAAGTATTTAATTCTTTAAAAAAATCTTAAGGGCAGTTATATGTCTTTAAGGTCCATCATCATCCCCTCATCGAGCTCCCAGATGGGAAACTGTAATTAGAGTCTTACCCTCAGACGCAATTGTAAATGGCGAAATGTTAGCTGATTGCAGGTCTGGGTTGCAATCCAGATCTCACCACCTAAGTCCTACCTCAATGGCATGCACATTGAGGAAAATGAAAAGCTTTTCAGTTCTCATTTCAGGGAAACAAACAACTTGGGATCGATCCAAATCCCTTGCAACCTACTTGGCAGGAAAATGACTTGAAAGCTGATCAATGTTTTACCTATTGTTATCCTCATCGAATTAAACTCTGTGATATTAATAGACATACTAAGATCCCGAATCCTTCATTAAGATGCCAATACATAATTTATGTATATTTAGGAAATTGGAGCTTAATTTGCCAGCTTGACAAGAATCTTACACAAATTTCCCTCTAAAGTCAAAGCTTAAGGAATATCACACATCGAACTTCAACCAATCCCGAGTGAGATTACACACGGAAGAGTTTGAAGTCAAATTTCTAAAGTTGAACTACGCTTTAATACTGAAAGAATACTCAAAGTCTATGACAGAAAGACTGTTCTTTTGTATAATGAGGCGAATCAGACGTTGGAGATTCAGGCTACATGTGGCATCTGTCTTAATGGAAGGAAATTCTAAGGATTTTTTAAATAAAGTTTGGCAAGACATTACTGTTTTTCCATTTTTAACATTACATTCTATTGTCTATGTTTAAGTCCCGATATAACAAGCAGCTTCAAGAGAACATCCTCATGCCAAGGATAATGTTTGAATGAATCAGATCTGAGGTAAACCCATAGAATACACACTCAGAGTCATAAATAGCAGTCATCCAGGATGGAGTGGAAAAGCTAGGCATTTGTGGGAGGTTAACAGATAGTCCTGCTACTGGCACAGGAAGATTTGGTACTTTGGGAATTTGGAGGTTCACATTTGGTAGATTCACATTGGGTAGATTACTTGTTAAACTCCTGTAGAAACAGACAAAAAAGAAACAAAAAAATCCATAACAGTGGCAATGTGGAATGCTGCAAAAAAAAGCAATGTAAGACATACAGTAAAAAAGTGACAAGTAAGAAAAGTTGTAAAGGAAATGTCTTAGACATTCATACAAAAACAGCAGACAAAGAATCATTTGTTAAATGTAGGGAAGGTGTCTAAAACACTTTAAACAGAGGACCTACAGTAAAAATGAAAAATGGTAAGATAGAGAGACAAGAGCACACGCATATACAGATAAAAAATGTATAAGAAAAAAAATAAAAAATTCAGCAGCAGGAACAAACAGCTGATTGGAAGATAAAACATGAAGTGGTGGGAGGTTGAAAACACAAGACATAGACGACAGACAAATAAAAGAAGATATTTTATGCTGTACTAGTACTTGAAAGGGACTCAGTAAGAGCTCCATCAAGGGTATGAAGCGTAGAAAGCTCTATCAAGCTGATCATTTCCATGGTATGACAGTTTATTTGAAAAATGTTGATAGATAAGATTATTCAGGAGAAAGCTTGACAGCCCTTTATCTAAATAAGATGATCTTGATCTGGGAAATTGCCAGATTTATATGCAAAGAAATATCAAGACAGGCAGGAAAGACAAAACTGATTAGCACATAAAAGGCATCTACTTCCTTTAAGCATGCAGAATGATGGTTAGTCTACATACAAAAGATGAAAACATAAAAACACACTGACTGGAGTCTGAAGAACCAAGGGTTATTTTTGCCCTGAAGCTATCTACTATAAACCACCATTGTTATGAACAGATCAATTAAAAAAACGTAACCTTCTTAGAATTAATTATATCATTTTAATGTCAGTTCTAAAAAAAACCCTAAATGAAGTTGATTAATAATGAATTGCATTATCTGTGATGTCTCAAGGAAGACTGGCTTTTTTGCCCTAATTGCTTGTTGCAGCAATAGTGACTGTAAATAAATATTTATGCCACAAAATTCCCGGTGTTACAATTGTTCGGGGGCCGTATGGACTCAGCAGGAAGTGGTGTCTTACTTCACAGGTTCCCAGGACTCGCGCTCAAAGCCCCTGTGAATTGATTTATCGATGGAGGACTCCATTAGATCGACGTATCGCACAACCAGCGGTGCGTACAGGTCCTGCAAGTGTTTGTGAAACTTCCCATTGCACAGATGATCTAGAACACAAAGAGAAAGCATGAAATCAAGATTACTCCCATCCAAGAACTGGAATTTGTTTCTGTGCACACAGTGCTTCTGCTACGCTGCCTCAAATTATTTCCTTGTTACTTGAGTAAACAGGGCTTACAGTCAGTCCGTAGAAAGTCATTGAGGAGCTGGAAGAGAGGGAAACTATCCCAGCTTTCAGGAGACTGAATCTCAAGAGCTGCATCCATGTCGACGGCGTAAAGGGACAGGAAGTGCTCGGCATGCTCCACCATCAGATCTGACCACCAGGCAAAGGCCTTGATTTCCAGGAAAGGAGGTAGTGAAAAGAAAAAAGAGCAAAATGACGAAAAAGGAAGCAAACAGGTTCTTGCCATGAGGAGTTTCAGCTTCACAAATTTAAAGTTAATGTGGAAGTAGCTGGTGCTGATACTTTGCCTATATAAAATGTTTAATAGTTGAAAGCATGTCTGCCTGTAGTTGAATTATTTCTAACTAAATTACACCGTACATAATTTCCATATTAACTTTTTATTAGTTACCATTTTGGTTGTAAAATAAACAAACTATTCATTCGTCAAACATTGTTGTTGCACTTCTTTCCCTGTTGAGTGCTAGTCTCGGGTAATAAAACCGGCAGAAATAAATTTGGATGCCATGATATACAAAAGATGTACAAATTTGATAACACCCACTATAAAGCTGATTTACTAACAGATTCTAGGGGACATTAGAAAATGGTAAATCACACTTGTTTTTGGCTGCACATACATACCTTTAATGCTAGTAATATTCACAGTGAGCCTGTGAAAAGATTTTCTTTACATACAGTAAACTCACTGCCTTATAACAGTCTGATATGTGACAGGGATTTTCTTCTTACTCTAAGAGGACTTTATATGCAATCCACTGCAGGTAGCAAGAACAATAAGCTCATGCAAATCCTTCCTGAAGTATTGCCTTGTATGCCTATTTGCATTAGGTGGAAAACAGAATATTAGGTAATTAGTCTTTGTAAATAAGGTGCAATACGCTTATTGACTAACTCCATCTGCAATTTATCAGATTGCATATCCAAAGTAGTCCTTTGGTGATTTATTTGAGATCTAAGTTAATCAGGACGAGACATTTGCTTTATTAGAAACAAAAAGAGTATGTGCTGTGCACACTACATCACATATACTTAAATATGGAAAATTAGGTAAGATTATTCTCATCAACCACCTAATTAGTAATTAACTAAAACTAATAAAGGCAGGGTAGTATATTTCAGAGTGATTTTATTTAGAAAAAATTGTTTTTTTGTTATGCTGATTGAAAGTCTCTTCACATCTCGATAGCACTCTTTAAGTGGTCTAAATTTATTTATATGTATTTACATGATCTGGGGAAGGTGTTAGGACAAAAAAACCAAAACAAACACAACACGTCCAATTAAAAAATTCTCTCCGAACATTAAGATAGGCGGTCTTTGTTTTTCAAAGATAGCTTGCTATTGTTTTGTTGAAATTTTCTATCATACCTTTAATAATTAATAGTAGTTCTTGCAAAGCATTGCACACTGTTACTATCTCATTTGCTTGTTTATCTTAATCCTCCTGTACAAATTTAGAAGAGTTACTATTCCACCCCCATTTAACCTAGAGACACGAATGAGGTGATTGTGTGGCTTAATTAGAAAAGATGTCCTATAACTTTTATAAGTAATCGAATTTAAGGTAGTTTCAGAATTTTGAAAATTAATGAAATCTCTAAACGATTACCATGTCATGGACATGTTGCAAATCAAAACTTTTGGCATAATATATAGAACTGTGTGTCAGGAATTTTAGTGATGTTAAGTGGCGTCCCATGCTGCTATGTGCATGTCATACCCCAAAGTCAGCACAATGAATTCAGTGACGATTATTAGCGTCGTCATGTTGGTTCCCCACCCAAAATGAGTGACAATTACTGCAACACAGGCATGTGTCCATGTGTCATATCATACCACTTGGGACAATGATTCGAACCAGTCTGATACTGATTCCTGAGTTTTGCCACGGCGAGCACACTCAGATCTTCAAAACTTCTACCTATCTAGTTATTATTATCGGCCTACATATGAGTTATTTCAAAACCAAATATAAAATATTGTTTATATTGCATATTACTTGAACATGACAACATCACTCATGTGATCATTTTATAACAACATTTTCTTTCTCTTTTTTAACTCTATAGCCAGTAGTGTCAAGATGCCAGAAAAGATGCAGTTCTCATGCAGGTGAAAGTACAAATTGCTGCATGCTTTCACTCTTCAAATGGAAAATGTGTTCGTCCAACCATTCACATCACTGCATCCCTGCCGTCAGGATGGGGATGTGACTCATTATCATGCAATCTGGCAATCCCTGGCATGCCTAAGTCTGCAAACATGCAACAAAGTTCGATGATAATAAAGACTCATTTCTATGAGTTTTTTGAGTTTTTTAAAAATATATTTTTCTGACCTGCTTTCCCAGACAAACCACCTTGTGTTTGTGTAGTAGAAGAAAAGTAAACACAGGATGGAGTGTCTGGAAAACCAAATGTTTACCTGGATAGTGTCAAAATCCTTTGCATAACTGATCAGCATTGGATATAATTTATCCATCTTCTTAGCAGTAATATGTTTTGATGTCATTCATACCATGTCAACACACTTTTTGTAATGTAGCTGACAAACTTACCGTTTGGCTAAGCTTTGGGTACAATACACAGTGCATAATGACTCAGGTTAGGGACAAAAACAAAGCATTCACTGGAGCAGCAGGGCAATATGTATGGCTAAGCTTAACCAAACACACAAATAGAAAGAGGAAAAGACAGAAAGAGGGTAGCAATGTAAAATCCAAACAACTTCAAGATCCTTCCCCCAAGTCCTTTCTTGCAGAGCCATCATGGGTTAATCCAAGCAATATAGGAAAAATGTTAAATGGTTCGGTCTCTGAAAAACAACTGTCCTGTTTAAAATTGGCAAGACAAAGTTGAGGGGAGGGAGCTGGCTATGACTTTGGATTAGAAAGTATAGACAGGAGGTAGACTTCAAATTTGGAAACATTAGCATCAAGGGGCATACTGACATGGCAAACTCTCACACGCTTAGGATGACAAAACTAGAGGGTGGGGTGGTGCAAGTACAAAGGCATACCCTTTTGAAAAAGGAAAAAAAAAAACTTTCCATTAGACCAACCCCTGAAAGTAGGCAAGCAAGCCCTACAATCAGGTCCTTCAAGTTAGACTGGACAGAGACAGTACTAACAAACTGAGACGCACCAAAGGCAGACATAATGATTAAATTCCCTATAGTCCCCATAAATAGGGAATTACAGGAGCCGAGGCCTCAGACAACTCATGCACAAACCATTACTGGGGCTGATTTATTGCATTCAGTTTGTTCACATACCTCTTTTCCCTGCCCAAGGACATTGGATGGATTGAGTGGTAAGAAAAACATGGTAATGTTGCTTAGTTGATAAGATACAGGGAAAATGTACACAGATCTAAGGGACACTTAACGGAATCATAACTTGTGAGTTGAAGTTGCAGACCCTCCCGAATGTTAAGTTAAAGGCTAGATTTCTTCCCGTCATTTCCAGCCCACATCCAGATACTTTACAGAAGTGCTCCATTCGCCCGCCCCAAAATGACAGAAAAGCCTCTAGCGTGACTTGACATGCTTGAGGGGAAAGGTACACTATGTGATGAGGACTTGAGAAGAAAGGAAACATGGATACTGTACCGATTGGTCTCCTGTACTTGTGACCGCAGCCTGTTAAGCATATTCAAAAAAATAGAATAAATCTATAGAACTCAGGAAGACCACGGATTATCTAAATATTTACTCCATGTACCATAGGCATGCCAAGCATGGATATCTGTGACCAGCTGGTGATTTTATATCATTCATAATCATGCAAATTCATATTATAAGACATATGGTTTGTTTTCCAGATTTGCCCACTTGTCATTTTTATATGTGGAATGCTTTTCCAGAGAAAAACATAGTAATACAGGGTTTTAAAAAAGGGAAGACACAAACGTAAAAGAGTCTGGAAAATTAGGCGAGAATTGGCCAGGTGTTAACTCTGTCAAATGCTGTTTCATAAAAGTTGAACAGAAATGCACATCTTGTAAAGCACGGCACAATTTACAACATAAGGTGTAACAAATTATGTGGGGGAAAAGAGACAGTAATGGCAGCTTTGCTTACCTCAGCATGATGGTCCTGATTCTGCTGAAGAACTTCAATGACTAACTCTGCCAAGCGGATGACATGCTCCAGTTTTTTGGCAGGAGTAGCTAGGTTTGCTACATTCTCTGGAGTGTAATAGTCAGACAGGACACAGATCAACAGTAGTGCAGTAACAAAATGACCATATTAAGTAGGGAAATAAAATAAAGTCAAACTGCCTTATTCTGCATGCAAGCGCGGTAATGTGTTTGTGAGGAGAAATAATTCTAGGTAAAGTCAGTATTCCAAGTAACATCCGACGTCTCCGAGTCAACAAATAAAACTAATTTCACCTAAGAGGCTTAACTAATTGAAATTGTACAACATGGTTGGATATAAATATTGAAAGAATACCTATTGTACTAATAGCTACATCCTTGTTGTCCAAATTGCACCAAATGTTTATTTTAGGAATTAAATCTAATAAGAAACTAGTAATCCTGAGCATATTATTCGTGATAATTATTAGTGATAATGCCACAGTTAAGACAAACAAACTGTTCGACATTTGATTCAATGAAATGAATGTAGGACAAGCAATGCTTTGTGTTTTTACACATAGTACAACATTTTCGGAACAAAAAATTTTTTAAAAGACAGGATAACAAAATACAAAGAAATGATAAGCAGCAGAATCCACTGAAATGTGGACCAATTGGTTAATTATTCAGTGCTGTCACTGCATATGCATTCGCCTGGCCAGGAGGTGTGGGACGTGAGAATGGACTCTGAAAAATGTTATGATATTCCACTAATATCATAAGGATTTACATTAGAATAAATGTATGCATGTTAGCACTATTAAGATACTACTGATCAGTGATTTCTGGTCAATTAAAGCAAATTATCTTCTAATGTCACGATGCAATCAACACAAGGTGATGAAGTAATGATAGTGGCTATAATAATAATCAAGGATTATCATCATCCAGGTTCATACTTCATCATTATTCAGTGTGTTAAACTGTGTTTACTTCTTTATACGTTGTCTGTGATATTACCTAGGTTATAGTAAGGTGTGCAGTTAGGGTCAAATAATAAAGTTATTAGTGAAATATTTTATGACACTTTAACACACTGAAAATGCAGTCACTGATATATATGTGATAGATAGTATTGCACAACTGACTGGGCACAAAGGATCATTAGGACCCTTTGTTCATACCTTTGAAATACAACACAACACAATCGTTGTGCAAGCTTTAAATACTATCTTCACTTTCAGCCCTGAGCATTCAGTAGGTTGCAAGGAAAGAGACAGGCCATGCCATAACAGCAGAGGGGGAATACTTGTGGGTTGGTGTGTAGATACAAAGCTTGT
>JAOUQX010000014.1:9667500-9677979 GCA_028566295.1 Liobagrus marginatus
GAGTCTGAAGTCATCAAATTCATGACTCGAGTCTGACTCGAGTCCAAGTCACATGACTCGAGTCCACACCTCTGGTATACTATATGTTTGTGTGTATCATTTTATATCAGAATTCCAGAAACTTTCATTAAGGGTTAAATTATGATGCATAAGAGAGACATGCTAGCTACGTTTTTATTGGTTCATGGTTATAATACATTCACATTAAATCCACTTTTACCTAGAACAATCAAATTACCCTGAGATTGGATTTTTCTAAGAATAGACTTCCATGTTGGCTCATCAACACAGAAAGAGAGTGAGACAGGGGAATAAAATGGACCTTTGCTAGATATTATGCAAGTACTCAATGGGTAATGAAAAATGAAGCTGCTTTCCAAATTTAGAGCCAAAGAAGCTGAAGAAGAAATGAGGGGGAGATTTTATGATTATGGTGTACACACATTTCATCCAAGAGGTAGTCAGCCTTATGCTGGCTCACAATTTCTGCATTAAAAATTATACAGCAGGAAGTTATGCCTTATCTCTGGTTGTCATTCAGGGTTTGAGTAGAAGCTGTACACGTCACTATACATTTAAAGAGTCTTACATTTAAATCTTTGGTGTTGTTCCGTTGCAACCAGGAAGACACAATGGATGGTGTCAGTTGGCTGGTTTGGAGATGCTGTTTAAATAGCCAGTCCATAAACATCTGCACATTGAAATGTGATGTGGAAAAGTATATGCAGTGCTTGGTTATGTTGGTGTGGTTAAACCACAGTAAAGCATGCACCACGTATTTGTGCGGATATTTAAAGGAAAGACCCACACCTTTACAATTAACATGTGATCTTCAGCAGCATCCACAATATGTTTGCAAACAGTATTCCACTTTATGAAATTCTCACAGTGCTGATGCAGGTACCAGCGATATTTAGCTCTTATATCATCTCTCTCTAAAGGGACTGATGCAGCAGCGTATTAGGTCTTTAACCCGGCTCTTTCACCTACTTATCTCCTCAAATAGATAAGGTTTCAAAACTTTGGCCACTACATTAATACTACTGTCTGTCAATGGCAGTCTGCTTATTAAAGCCTACATTGATTACTATCCGATCTTAGTCTCTGCACCACACTGTAGTACAATGAGTCTGTTCCTGTAATATAGTGAGGGAGCTCTTTTTCTCATTCTACTCAACCTGTTTGTGCTAGAAATGTACTTAAAAGAAACATATACACACAGATACACAAAAACACAGAGGCCTTGAATAAATAATAAAATAAACCTACTCCTGCATGCAGGTTCGGCAGGTTTTTACAATATTTACTTAAGGAAATTTCAGCCACTCAAACAAGCCAAATACACAGTTCCACATACAGTGCCCCGAGCAAACAGACAACCCCTTTGTGTGTACACACACCATTCAGTAGAGCATCATCCGCATCTCATTTATATCCATGGCACTAATCAAGATAAAACAAACTGCAACTAGGTGCCCGATACGGATACACAACCTAGAAGATTAACTCTGAAGCTCTGGCAGAACTGTACCAAGAGAGGAACACTGCGTTCCAGTTACTCCTCAACTCCCTGTGCGCATTTCCCCACTACACATCCCATTATAAGGCTCTCCTTATGATAAAAGTACTTTAAAACATCGCAGACCTACTGCTGAAGTGGTTCCGATACACGCTGAGCCAAAAGAAAGGCTTCACCATTTATAATTTTGTGCAGCTTTCAAAGAGGAACTTGGTAACACACACACACACCACAGGGTGTGGTGGCTCAATGGCAGGGCTCTGGGTGAGTGATCAGAGGATCGGGGGTTCAAGCCTCGCACCAGGCAAGCTACCATCGTTGGGTCCTTGAGCAAGGCCCTTAACCTCACTTGCTCCAGTTGGCGCTGTTTGTTCTGGCTGACCCTGAGATCTGACTGCAGCGTTCAAATTCATATGCTGGGATATGCGGAATAAAAAACATTTCACTGTGTATGTGATAAATAGGATCTGAAAATGGAACAAATGAAATATATTCAGTCTGAGGCCATCACGTTAGATTTACACCCTTTTCAAAAATATTTTTTAAATTAAGACGATCATGCAGTTGATGTGTGTTTTGGAGGAAATTAAGTGACAGTTGTTGCTATTTTAAGCATTAACATTTAACATTAGATATGATTTTGGGTTTTGTGTTGGTGTAGTTGTTGTTTACTTTTATTAAGTAACTTTTTTTGTTTAAAAACAAAGTTTACCAAAAAGTTTTGGTAAATTTCTTTTGTGAATACTGAATTCCAATTTGTAAAATTTGTAAAAACCAATTCAGATTTTATTTTTCAGAACGACCTAAGCTGTTTCACCATACAATTTGAATTGTGTTGTTTTGGATGATGGAAACAAAACTCGATGCACTGAAAACTGAAAGATTTATTGCAGAACAAAACCACATGTGCTAAGTTTTAGAAATGCACTACAAATGCAGAGATAAAAATCTTGGGTGCTCTCAGCTTAGTTTATTATCTGTGAGGATTATCTCCTGTGTGGGTTTTTCTTCTGGCTTTTCTGTTTTTTTTTAGCATCTTTCAGAAGAATTCCAGCAGGTGGACTGTCTTCACTATATTGCCCCAGATGTGTGTTATTTTGTGTGCATGGTGGCTAGCAATGGAGTGTATTAATGAATCATTATGCAAATCCAGCTGTCAATTTGTAGTAGCTTTCTAAAATGCAAATCCAGCCCCAACACAATGAGAGGGTTTCCAGAGGCTACTGACAGGGGAGAGAGCGTTCTTACTTACTGCCAGCTGGTTGGATTCATCCACACATTCATATTTAAAGCAGCCAGCATCCACTGGATGTTGAATTGAAAAAAGTGGAATTTTCTTTTTGTAAACGTGTTACTGTAACATATATATCAATGTGTTGTGGTAGTGAGCTTAGTCGAAATCAGGCCTTGAACTTTTCGTGGAACCTGCTTTGTGTACCTGTTTTAAATGGGTTTACTTTGCTATACTGCCACTGTTTTGATATTCATATTGTAATAGTGTACACGGGTCTAATACACTTCTATGGCAGACAGCAGATGTGTTTGCTAACATTACAGCGCATCCGTAAATGTGCAATGCATTTCTAAAATGCCTGTATGTACCGTCATGTTTATGAACATTCTTGCAGCGCATCTTTCCATTTGCTTTGTGTCGGCTTTTTAGGGCTCTATAATCAAGTGACTTTTTGCCTGTGTGCAAAGACTGAACACTTAGGGTTATATATACTGTAAATGTTTAAGTTATGTGCGTGACAGAAAGTGACAATTATATGCTACCGGAATCTTTCAACCTGTAATTTTACCTTTTTATGTATGCATTTTGTATGCATTCAGAATCATTTAAAATAGTAAAGAAAATGTAGAATAGCACCATATGCAGCTTCATAATATATGCTGTGCATTAGTGCATTTAATAATATATTAAGTCACAATCACAGTCTCATATTATGTGATTAGCTATTCATGAAAGGCCACATTTACTGCGTTATATTACGTAGTATTCCCATTATACATTAAAATAGCTTATCTATAATCACAAATGGTACCTCGCAGCAAGCGCGTGCACTAGTAGAAGACATATTGACCTAATTTACTGTGATCCTTCTAAGCAATGTCCAATGATTATGGACCGTTTCAAAGCCTTTGTTTCACCTCTGCTGACCTCACTGGTCTAGTTTAATGACTCAGTCAATCTCTTATCAGTGATATAATGTATGGATTCATGTGTCTACTGTGTGGTTTTATCTGCACGTTTTACAGCACCTACTATATACGTTACAATCTTTAAATTGTGTAATAGCTAATAGGATTACAGCAGATACAAGACCTACACTCTGATCTATAAAAAATTCTGTGGATATCAGAAATCCAAAATAAATTATTCTTGACAAAAAATAAAACAATTTGTCTATAAATCAAATTTTCAATGGCGGGGGGCTTGGGGGGTTACTCATGAATTATTCTAAGGCTCTGGTGGCCTCTTCCACCTTTTTTAGTCAAAGATTCAATAGATGTTATGTCAGAAACAAGCTTTTGCTCTGATTTTTTGTTTGAATGCATTCCCCATGCACACAACAAGCCTTAGGTCATCGGCTTTACAACATAGCTGAGATGTTTGAAAGCTAATATAGGGTACAGTATGCATTTGTATTAGCTTGTAAGCATGTGAGTGGAGGTTAGTGCTGAAACGCATTAAATTGCTTTTTTCTTTTATTATTTTCATTATTTTTGTTTAAGGAACTTTAAAGCATTTAAAAGCAATAGACTTTTACTTCTTTAAAATAAGATTTCTTGGCATAATGTGTTATTTGGAGGGAAATGTGGTACTATTAGCAATTATAACCATTTAATATCAATATTGTGATACATTCCACCAGCTTTGATTTTATTCCAGGTATTAGCACTGTTTTGTTTTTGTAATTAGTTAATTGTATATTTTGCAGATCTTAATACAGAAGCTGTAAAAACATAAAACTGTGATGTTTTAATCATAGTGGTTAATGATCCCCAGTGCAAAGATGCACTGCCGAACATTTTTATTAAAATCACAACATATGCAGCATTTTATAAGTACAGTAGATGCAATACAAAATCCTGGGTCTCTTGAGCTAAGGCCACTATCTGTGGGGAGTTTGTTTGTATGCCCCTCCGCATGGGTTGTGTCTGCATTTGCTGGTTTCCTTTCACCTTTCATGCCAACAGGTGGATGGCAGGTGAACCATCGTAGCTGTGATGTTTGGAAGCTTATATCGTGCATGCATCTGTGTCGGTTGTATGGGCTTATGTATTTGTACATGTGTGTGCCTAGCCAAAAGCATATGTGTAAGTTCATGCCTTTATACATTTCACACCAAGAAGTAACTGAGGAGCTTTACATGATTTTGGAGCAAGTAACTTCAACATGCTATTGAAGCCACACTAAGTATTTAACATAATGTATATAAGGTCCATGATTCAGATTATATTTTATTGCTTCCTCCTATGGATAGCGCATCCTTTTTCTTTTAACAAAAGACTGACAGAGAACACAACGTGTTTGAAAGAAAGAAAAAATTATAAATCATCAAACAAGAAAGTGTTGACGTGTGGTTCTATACCATCTCAATTATATACCGATCTTAGACAGATTGAGAGTGAGTGTACGTGTAAATGTCTGAACACAAGATAATGTGTGTATTTGCACGAGAGAGCTAATGTGCATGCGGGGGTGTGAGCATTTGCCTGGAACGCTCCAATTTTAGCTAAAAATATAGAATTGAGGCATATGACATGGAACATTCGGCAAAATGTCTTCCTGTGACCAAAGCGACAGCAGACAGGAAAGAAAGAATGTTGTCTGCTTTCTTTCTTTATTTTCTGCCCAGAAAAAACTTCACAGGCAGAATGTGTGTTACCATTGTCTGATGCGCCTTTATTTTTTTACTACTGTTAGCAAAGAGCTGCATGCTATTCAACCTTGAGGGAGATGGAAGGTCATGCAAGCCTGTGCCAACTGGGTGTGAGTGGGAGAGGGGGAGGTGTTCCTTAATGGATAATGAGATGTACGAAGGGAAAATGGAATTTAGTGTCGGTGTTAATACATGAGGGGTGTGTGTGCGTGCGAGCGGGTGTGGATAAGAGAATGGAGTAATAGAGCCTCTGGTCAAAATAAAGCAACCAGCTTGTGCTGGCATGTATGTATTTGTATTGATGCTAAAACAGTCCTCTTTCTTGTGTAACGTACACTTTATATTATTATATAATATCTAGCCACACTAGTTGTTTGAGAGTAATCATTATCCAGGTCAGGATATTTAATTTAATTTATATAATTGCTTTATATAGTTTATTTGAGGTAGTAAGAAACAGCCAATTGCCTTGGAGTTCAAGATTTACTTTTCACACCAGTTCACATATTTTATTTAAATTTGTCTTTGTTACAATGTGGGTTTTTTTTTAAATGCTTGCTGTAACTATTTATCTTAAATCTTGTCTTGAATCTAATGTAGCCTCCAAGATTGTGTGACAAAATTGTTTTTAAACTACTGTACATGAAATCACCAATGGTAACATTGCTGCTTATAGAAACCTTATGTAAATATCTACACGGCCTAAAACAGAATTCAATAAAAAATTCTGCTTTATCTCTATAGGCAGAGGCTAGAAAGTCCGTTTTATCTGTCCTGATTCGGTCCTAATCTTACTACTTAGCGTGACAGAGTGAGTGTTAAGTGCACTTGTCATCATTCGCTTCTCGAATCCGATGTTTATATTTGCCTTTTTGAACTGATAAGATCCCACAAAAACCGACAGATCTGTTTTGACATGTCTGTGCTTCTAAATGATTAAATTGTGATATTTATCATTGTTAAATGTAGAAACGGGCTGAAGCTACTATGCTCCCTCAGATATACACATACACACCTCAGTGTTCCAAATGGAAAATCAAATGGAAAAAGCAGGTGAATTTCCTGCACTAGCCACTTGAATACATTCACGCACCCTTAGCCACACTAAAACACAATGATGCCCTGATTTGCATCTCCTTGTGAGAAAAAGGGGCAATCATATGGCCTGCAGATCTGTGATTCTGACTAGAGAGGAGGGCAATGCAGTCAGGCTGCATCACAACCCATTTAACAGACAGAAATACAAGCCTGATTGAGTTACTCATTGCACATTCACTAGGTGTTCATGTCGTTATGTTTGACGGCCACGTTGTCTGAGCATTCATTACAAGATCCATACAGAATAAATATCATAAAAAGAATTAAACAGTCTTAGGTGTATACACTTAGTTACAGCAAATCTGGTGGATTTTCATCTTTCTATCTTTTAAAGCTTTAATGTTATAAAGTATGTGTGGTTAGAATATCCAATGTTTTGGAAACTTTATGACAACGATTTATATACCATATGTCTATATTTATATACTAAATATTTGTGACATATATTTTACATAGTGATATCTTTTTTTGCCTACAGAATTTTTGTCATGCCTTGTCAAACAGCAAGATATCAATTTGATGAAAAAAAAAGGAGATAAGAACAAAATGTACATCATATCCTTAAAAATGTATGCAAGTATTTTGCTATGATAATAAATGGAAATGCAATGCTGATTACAAATTTTGTACATTTTGCTAATTAACAAAATCTACTCTAAAATAAAAATGAGGGTCAGCCTCTAAGTCTTTATTGGACATACAGTATATCTTAAATTTTCATAGCAATGTATATGATACACACCTGAAGACAGAGTATATTTAATAAAATGCAGGATTGATGACATTTTAATTATTAAATACACCGATTTCTTTCTGAATACAATTATTTTTTTTTTTTTTAAAGAAAAAATATAGGACATGTCTACGATTATAGGATATGTCTACGATTCAATTATTATTACTACGATTTCTAATTATAGGACATGTCTACGATAAGTATTTTTCACAGTTCTATGCGTGATAGTAATTAACAAAATTTTTTTTAATTACTTTCAGCTAAATATTTATGGCTGTTACTAGGCATGACAAATCCCCAAAGTGTTTCTGAAAAAATAAAATTGGTGAACTGGAAATGTTCTCAGTGGAATCTAAAAAGGGATGAATCTAAATTCTTCTAGCATCCTTCTAACATGTCCTATGCTATCAGTCCATTACTCGTTACACTGATGAGTGTCTTTCACAGGAGTAATTCAGATTGTATGGTGATTTGAATGTCTCTTGTGCACTTTAAAGACCTCATCAGTGACTCAACACTAAAATTAATTTCTATGAGCCAAATATCACCAGCCATGACACACTAAACTCAACTGACTCCCAATGGGAGAATCAAAGCCTTGTTTCTGGTATGAAAGAAGAATTATCAAAATTCATATGATACTAGAAAAGACTAATACTGTAAGTGCTTCTTATATTGCTTTTTAGTATTTGAGACATAATGTTTCACTTTGATACCCTAATTAGGACCATAGGGGGGGTCATACATTTTCTGAAGGATTAATAAAGATGTCACAACTGATTTTAACTGCCAGTGACTGCTCATAACCTCAAGTTGTTAAGAACTTGTCAATTGTAAATGTTTAACCTCGATCAATAACAGAGGAGAATTAGATGGGATCTGTAGTGCACCCATGCAAGATTAGGATCAGATACAAAGAGTGGAAACAGTATGAAACACTGCAGCACACTGTGATCAATAGCCTGAAGCTTTGCAATAATACTAAAGGAAGGGAAGAAAGACAAACGACAGCTGAATGTTAAAAAAGGTGATCTTCAATCAAAGAAGAGAGGAGAAGAGCACAACATTAAGCAAATATGTTGAAACTTAAAAAGTAAGGATGGACAAAAAAACTTTAAATTAGTTTTCACCCTTCCATTATTGTGTGAACCTTTTGTAAATGATGTTGTTTTCTGTGTCAATACAATGGGGAGGGGGGGGGGGTTTATCGGCTGCAACTAAAATTCCCAATACAGCAGGCCTCAATCATTACGTTTCAGAAATACACATGGTGGATCTCACATTAACATCTGACACCTAAAGTCACACAGGCAAATGAAAGCACTAGTGCAGAGACATGGTAGAGCTACAGTATGTCCAAACCTGCATCTTACTAATGCTTTGTCTAAGAAGCACGCCATCTTTTGGTATACTGGGTGTAGTAGCCTATTTGGGGATACAATTTAAAAGGGTAGTAAGCAGGAATTGGGGAATAGATTGTATTATTAGCCCACCACGGGAGCGCGTGGATCACGTGAGTCTCCTGAGGCTATGACGGCGCTTTATTTTGGTCCAGTCGCTCCGTCGCCTTTTCAGGGAAATAAACACTTAACTGGAAGTCCTCGCTCACTTTCCTGGATGTGGGACAGGCCGCTTTTTGCGGTCACTCTCAGCCTAGCATCTAAATCCCAAATGCAGAATGCTTCTGCAGTCCCACTGGCCTGTGTATTCTTTCCCACACCTCCCCCCCCCCTTGTCCCACAAAACAGCCAACTGTGGTAATCTCATACATTTATTGCTGCTAATGCGTTACAATAGATAGATAGATAGATAGATAGATAGATAGATAGATAGATAGATAGATAGATAGATAGATAGATAGATAATATATGTCACACAAGCATGCGCCCCTCAAGGTGAGATGAAAGGAGGCTACAGCTCTGCTTTCTTTCTCTTACCTTTAGCTGTCTCCTCGCCATGTCGGTTGGCTGCTTAGCGTTGAACGGGTACGCGATGCATCGCATGACGAAGACGTAGAGCTGTAGCCGCTTCTTCCGTTCCTCTTCCTCCCGCTGCAGTTTTTCGACATCCTCCTTTTCGTGCTCGCTGGCGGCGGACGGGCTTGGGCTGCTGGGTCGGGCGCTGCTGCCACGGCCCCCAGGCTGCAGCCTCTCCGAACTCTCGCTGCCTCTGCTCGGCGACACGCGAGGACCTCCGGACTGCGGCGCCAGCGTCTCTTTGCTCTCCTCCTCTACTATTCCGTCTGATTCCTCCTCGCTGGATGACGGATCCAACATTTTTGCTTCGATACAGGCACTACACTGACAAGAAAAAACGACACCCTGCTAGAAAGTAAAACCAGAGAGAACGTAGTTCGGTTTATTTGTGAAGTAGTGGATTGAACTATTGAGCGGTGAGACGCGTCTTGTGTCCCAACTAAGAGGCAGCGGACGCCGAATGAGACAGACACTGCAATCTCTCCGCACGGGGAGAGTAAGGTTGCTGACGCGCCCTGCCGTGGCTCTGGTTGACCAATCACGGCGAACAGAAGGGGAGGGGGCTCGCCGGCGTGGTGGAAGATAGCGCGCGCGAGGCAGTAGCGGGGACGCGCAGGCGGGGCCGAGCGCAGCAGCTCTCTCTTCAATGAAACGAACGCAAGCCGACGACCACTTCCTGCCGAGCAGCTGCCCATGGTCCTGAACACGGTCCCGGGCCGCTGTCGTCATAAAACAAGCGATCAGAATGGGGAAAGATTGTATTTAAGCCGTTATTATTGCAACGTCCACAGAGTCATATAGACTGCATTAAAGTCAGACAGAAAATCCATCATTATATATCTATAGATATGAAAGGCGTATTTTGCATGCAAGCAACTGGCCTCAATATGGGTTATTTTTTTCGACAGATCTTTTTGAACGACCATATAAAATTATTTACGCCACACATGTTTATTCTAAGGGCAGATCACAAACAAGGATCACAAATAAGGTCATGCTTTCAACTGCAAATCTGAAATGGCGCTGTTACACCTGTTCATAGATAACAAGGACTGAAGTTCCACGCTTTCCCTGTAGGGGAAGATACTTTTCACACGATACAATACAGTACAAGTCAATGCCTGTCTCTGTGACTAAAGTGGCATTTCTAAAGGTCATTTTGAGGTCAGACTTGGCAGCCCGCTAGAATAGAACACCGTTCCTCTATGGAAGGATCACACAAACAGAATCACTTCAATTTACAAAAAGATATCTAGATTCAAT
>JAOUQX010000014.1:9732456-9747675 GCA_028566295.1 Liobagrus marginatus
TCTACACTCCTTATCTACTTTTCTCCGTTTGGATAACGACATTTTGGCTAATGAGGGTGTAGCGGAGAGGTAGAGACTAAGATAGTAACTTCGTCGTAACAAGCAGTAGTTGGCGCATTGATACATACATCTGCTAAGAGTCTGTGTCAGTGAAGCGGCGTTCTACTCGGATGGAACCAGTGCGCCCCTTAGCGGATAATCCATGTTGGCCAGACATTTCCACAATAAACGCAGCCTTTGCTGAAAAATACCCGGATGGAGATGAGAGGAGAGAAAAATCCGTTTCAGAACTGTTGCGGAAGGTTATCTGAGCAAAAATTATTTCCAGAAGTGGATGCTTGGACGACTTTTTTGTTAAGGTTAGTTCAAACTGTTCTAAATATTTTTGTTTACCTGCAGAAATAAAATTTCGTTTACTCGGTAGTGGTTAATTGATTTCATAAATGCAACACACTACAGTTTTTTCTGTACGTTCCATAAAGGTAAAAAAAAACGATATATGCAGCGTTATCATCATTTTAGAGGTCAAAAGGTTTTTGTGGCTTCCTGTGTTTTTTATTCTGTGGGAAACTGGTTCAAATGGCTCTTTGGGTGTTTAAGGTTGCCGGCCCCTGTGCTAGAATATAGTATACCAAAAATATAACCTACTATAACATACTATAAATATAATATACAGTGTACGTATACATTCTCTGCAATTTTTTTATTTTGTGCATGTAGCACTTCAGAAATGGTGAAATTCCCTAATGTGTAAAATTACTATGTTCCTTTGACTTTAAATATCCAGGGGATTGGGGTATGCAACATAAGTGTTTATAACAGAAGAGTAAATAAAAGATGTAAAGAGAAGAAAACCGGTTTCGGTTACTGAATATGAATCACCAACTGTAGAGTTTGTTGGTCTTGCTGTGTGCTGTTCCCGAACCACGCTGTGATGCTGCCTGTCAGGATGCTCTCAACGGCGCAGGTGTAGAAGGTCCTGAGCACCTGAGGAGGTAGTTTAAAGTCCTTTAGACGTCTGAGATGGAAAAGACGCTGCCGGGCTTTCTTCACTATGTGGTGTGGCCATTTCAGCTCTTGTGTGATGTGAACACCTAGGTACCGGGAAATTATCCACTCTCTCCACTGGGGCCCCATTGATGACAGGTGTATGGTAATTCCTCACCCTTGCACTGAAGTCCACGATCATCTCCTTTGTTTTACTGACGTTCAGGAGGAGATGGCTTTTCTGGCACCATGTCTCTAGGTTTTTAATTTCCTTGAGGTAGTCCGTCTCGTCGTTGTTGGAGCTCTACAGAGGGTGGTACGTTCGGCTGAACGCTCCATCCGCACTGAACTCCCTGACCTGGTCTCCATCTACAATAAACGCTGCTTTAACAGGGCCAGGAAAACCAGGAATGACCTCAATCACCCAAACAACGGTCTGTTCTCTCTGCTCCCGTCAGGGAAGCGTCTACGCTCCTTAACGTCAAAAACAGAGAGAATGAGTAAAAGTTTCTTTCCGCAAACCATCAAAGCCCTCAATCTGAATCCACGCCTCATATAATAATCAGACCACATCACCTCTTCTTTTGTTTTTCTTAAATTCTACTCGCTCTTGCCCTCCTTCCCCTCATTCTACTGAAGACTCTCCTTTCTTTTTGCACGCACACATGAAAAATTTGCACATATTCACGCACTCCATAGGTTTACATATATATATATATGTGTATATATATATATATGGTTGCGTATAGCTATGTTTACACCATATGTATATACACTATACTAATAGTGTATCATGCACAGAATTTTGTCTAATAAATGCAGATTTTTAAATCCTTTTCTTAATGTATACAGTAGACATGTAGCAAGACCTTCTCTCCCCCCTCTTACAGCAAACAGTTAGTCGCCAAAGAATTTCACTGTATGTTGTATCGTACAGTGTATTTGTGACCAATAAACTTGAACTTGAATAATAAAGGATGTAAAATATTCATGCAGACACTGACATGAGATTTTTAGTGAGCTTGGTGACACCATCACGAACGGCACAAATAACAATTTTCAGGACATTTACAGTTATGCAAAGGAAATGAACAAAATAGGAAACACTGGATAAGGAGCAGTGAGCAGAGCCAAAACAATGAAAACATTTGCTAACTTACCCCTTTTATCTAAGCTACAAAAAAAAAAGTTTTTTGCAGTTTGGGAGGGCCACTAACTCCACTAACTACTAAACAAGTAATTTACAGGCATCTAACCTTTCTATCCCTGCGTAGTGCATCATGTAAGTCATGTGACCTACACAGTCAATCAGGCTGCTTTTATAACTTCAGGGCCTGGTTTCACAGACGGCTTAGCCTAAGCCAAGATTTGGCCTTGGTTCAATTCGGATATTTAATTAGTTTTTATAAGCGTACACTAGAAAACAACTTCACTGATGTGCCTCTTGAGACAAAACAATGGCAGTGACAAATTTTAAGATACGTCCGTACAAGTGTCTTTCAGTTAAAACAGCTAAAACATGCATTTTAGTCTAGGACTAGCCTTAACCTCCTACAACCTGGCGTCCACATATGGACACAAAATGCAGGCCTAACCAAAGCTCGGGTCTTAGGAGGTGGTGTCTTGTCTGAAACCATGGGCATGTGTCTTGATCTAGTTATCAAATAACATTCACGTTCATCCTTGACTGTTCACACAGTCTTACTGAAACTTTCACCACATAATAGGAGAAACAAAGAATGTAGATTCCTACAAAGCATTCCTTATTAATAGCCTTTGAATATTTCATTACACTACTTACTGTGGTCCTAAACGTTAGGAAATTGGATGAACAGCACTGCTAAAAATAATAATGCCTAATCTGACTAGATCTGTCTGAAAGAAAGAAAGCATGCAATAAGGTTTGGGACCACCAGGGGTTCCTCAGACTCCACATTGTGTGTGGAGCGTTTTAAAACACAAGTGTTTTATTATACAAGAGGTGTTTTGCTGAGTTTGCTAAATAAAATTTAAAACTTCCATTCTTTTCTCGTAGGTGCTGATCGTCTTTATGATAATATAGAGGACATGATTGGCTATAAGCCATTGTTCTTAATTAAGTATTGTTGGAAGTACCTCACCCCTATTTTCTGCGCAGTAAGTATCTGCATTCTATCTTTAAGTTTGCAATTCTAATGAAAAAGAACATTTTGATAAAATAAATGATCAACTTGAAATGCTCATAGTTTTAAGGAATAGTTTGTAGCTGATATTAGAAAATGTCCACCAAAGATGATAAAATTGTGAAAATGTGTATATAGTGCATGTACTTTTTGGGGTGCCCTTAATCCTTCTTTAAGTGTAGATCCCTACATGAAATGTTTGACCCTCTATTCACAAACAGTCACTAAACCCCTGCCACCCCCCCCCTCCCCAACCACAAACTATTTGTATGTATTAATGTTATGAACTCTTGAACAAATTTTTTTTTAATACATTCATCTTATTTCCTTTAGGGTACATTTGTCTTTTCTCTGAGCAAATTCACTCCTCTAAAGTTTAACAATGTTCTTGAATACCCCTGGTGGGGCTACGCTATTGGTTGGTGGTTCACACTTTCTTCAACACTGTTGGTTCCCCTTTGGATGATCTATGTGCTGCTCACTTCCAGTGGCACACTGAGACAGGTATGTCAGACAAACTGCTGCATGTCATATATAATATAATTCATTCAATGTCTAGCGCTTATCCTGTTCAGGGTCGTGAGGCGCTGACGCCAATCCCAGCTGATTTAGGTTTCCTCTCTCTTCCAAAGATATGTGATTGGGCATAGGTGAATTGGCTACTCTAAATTGTCCATAGGAATGAGTGTGTGAGAGACGGACAACCATTCACAAAGTGTTAGCCCTGCGTGCGTTTAACTGGCGATGTATCCCGCCTCACGTCAAGTCAACTGGGATAGTCTCCGGCTCCCCTGCGACAATGAACAGGATAAGCGTTAGACAATGAATTGAGATGAAATAAATCCAACTAAAATCATATCAGAATTTTTTCCATTCTTGATGTGTAATTACAGCATATAAAAATTTTTTAAAAATTAAGCAAATTCTGCGATATTTGACACATACTGACTGATTTTCTGCCAATTCTGACCAACATTAAAATGCCTTTTCGAGGTCCTTTGCATGGTGGACACATGCATAAAATTGTTGTAATTGCCTATTGTAATTCCCTTTAACCCAATTTAAATGTAAATACGCTCAAATTAAAGCTGAAATTATTCTATTGATTTGTCCAATCTCAACTTCAGTATACTGTGGTAAACAGTTTAAATAACAATTTTGTCTATGCAGGTGATAACTTGCCTAGTTGTATTGAAATTGTTTAACCTATTGAAACATTTGACCTTCCATAGAGACTACATGCTCTCTGTATACCAGCAAGTGACCTTAGGTAAACACTATGCAAATGGAAGCTACGAAGAACCTCTTGCCCTATTGTAAAGGTAGGACATACCTGGCGTACAAAGGGCAATTGTTAAGTGAAAAACATTTCAGAAATGCACTTTTATATCGGCTTTTGGCCTCTCCTCAACTGGAATTACTGTGAAGTAATAATTGTAACTATCTGGCTATAAAAAAAAACTTATTTTGTAGATCAATCACTATTTGTAAATGGGTTGGTAGTCATCCATGTGTAGAATTAATGTATGTATGTACAGTATGTATGTATGTATGCATAGTGCCTTACAATAGACTGGCAGACTCTACCTTGTTAAATTAGAACTCAAGGTTCAAAATGGACATACCATATAAAGTACTTGGTAAGGTTACTTGGTAGTATATGAGTGACTTTACATGCTGCCTTTTTTAAATACCTTTAAAATTAAGTACTTTTTTGAAAATTTAACAAACTAGTCTACTAAGCATTGTGATTCATAAAGTACATTTTGTTTTTTCTTTTTAAAATGTGATGCACAATTAAAAATAGTCTTTATATTTATAGATCATGTTCTAATTACAAGAAAGGCTCTATATACTTACAAATGGGAAATGTTTCTATAATAAAATGTGTGTTCTGTAACAGTTTAGAGCTGTTTAGTCACCAACTCAGTGGAAGAAAAGGAATATTCTCGAGAATCAGTGTGTTGTTTTTCACTTTTTTTTTTTTTTACTGGATTTCCCACCATGCTTTGTTCAGAGAATCTGTATGACCAGATTCTAAAAAATAAAAAAATGCTGAACACCTGCAGTAATAAATCAACCATTCCAGATTTAAGCAGTGATGTCACAAAAGAATTCGAGCCATATTTTGCTTTCTTAGTTTCTTTTTTGGGGAATGTTTTCTCTCACATGAAAGTTTGAATTCTAAAACTTTGTTTTACCTCAATATTTTAGGCTTAATTAGAAAATGTTGATTGTCCTATGTAAAAAGAAAATCATATACATAACCCAACAATTCCTTTTATGAGCTAATAAGAGTATGACTAATTTTAGCCATTTAATTTTGAATGTTTTCTGAATATAATTTTTAATTAGGCAGATGTTAACTTTAAGGTTTTTGTACAATAAAAGGTGGATTATCAGATTATTTTTAAAATCTACAAAAGATGGATAATATTTAAAACCACTGAAACTGGTCATAAATGCAAATAATACCAGGGGGTGGACAAATCAAGGATAAATTGAGAAAATCTCAAACAGCAACACCCAATCCACCCTCTAGTTACTGTGATGCATTTACTATTACAGAACATTATTTATATGATTTTTAAATGGTACACCAACAAATCATAGGCAGTGTTGTTTGCTGTTAAACATGGACACGCAAACTATATAGAACACTATAAGCAAGGATTTTTTTTACTAAAGAAATACCTTACTATGTAGGGCTTGTGACTGCAAACTGCTCTTGGGTATGCCATCTATAAGATGTCTATAACAATAACTTTTTTAAAAAGTATGTTTGTTTGTTTTTCTCTCTGTATTTCTAAAAGTATTTGTAAATTGTAATTTTTTACTCCCATTTAGTATTCTGTAGATTGTGGGTAAGGGCAATATTCTTTACTGTTTTCCAATTTACTATAAAGTTTTACATTGTGTTATACTGCCTTGCATTTAGTATGATGTCTATGGTATGTATGCATATGGTGAATAACACTTATGTAATTAAAGGTACTCTATTCAACAATTTCAACAATGGTTTGTCTTCCGTGTAGTAGATATATTCTGCCTACTGCCAAGCAGTTATTATGTCATTATTATATGGCATAAATATTATATAATGTTAACATTTAGTGGACTATCCTTTATCAGTCAGAATGCAGTTTTGCTACCAGTAGAGTATTCTTTTCAGTTTTGACGTGTTAATTTTACAGTCTGCCTTTTGTCACTGTTTTATGTTCTAACGGGTGAATTGGCACATGCTGTAATTGACAAACACTCGTAATATATGCTTAGACTCAGAATTGAAGGTTCTGAGGTCTGTAATAATTAAGTTGATCACATTTATTTGTCATTTGATCCTTTGTACATGACCATGCATGATATCTAGTATTTCGCCAAATTGTGAGCATACTGCCCTCTACTGATTACAATTTTTTCAAAACTACAGACATGTTCTGCCTAGTTTTCACCCAGGGGTTTCTCTCTGTGTCTCTGTTCTGTTCCTCCCACCTCAAATATTCTAAATTGTCCCTAGGTGTGAATCTGTATGTGTCTGATAGCTGGTACTGTTTTAAAAGTTAGTCCCAGTATAGTCATTTGCATGCCTATTTTTAGGAATTTCTCGTTAAAAATTGTGAAAAGTCTCAAATCCTGATTTCCATCTCAAACAAAGAGATCCCGGACATGGATAGGCAAATGTGGAGACTTGGACATTTTATTCATCACACAAATGAATGTGTATGCAAATATATGCAAAAAAAATTAATGCCAGGGCCCTCCAGTTGGCCAGATATATATACTAGTCCATGTTCCCATAGGGAAGGTTGCATTGTGTGTCAGTTGATTAGAAAAGTTAAAGCTGGCTACACAGGCAGCACAGTGTTTGGTAGTCCAACTATCCGATGTAGTTATTTGTCTAAACATGCCGGCAAGCCATCCCACAATCTTTAGACTTAATACTGAAAGCATTCCAAAGCACTAACTTTTTCCTGCATTATCGAAAACATGTTATACAGTACCAACTTTTATTGTTCTCACAAATTCTTTACATTATACAAATGCCTTGCTAGGCTCAGCTATGGGGGAGTAAAAGCATTAGTGACAACTAGTACAAATGCTCCGATTTTACATTTCATCCATTTCAAAGATTACCAACAACTTCAGTGAAACGTAGAATCCTTAAAATATTTACAGTACACAAAGTTCATAGTTTCTTAGTATTTTGTGTCCCCATCTTGCTTTAATATCAGTGTGTACTTGAGCTGGCCTGGACTCTTCAAGTTTGTGCAAAAAACATGATCCATTTTAGATCACGTCATGTCATGTAAACGCGTGCTTCAATAGAAGAGTTTAAGCATGAGGAATATCTGACCTTCTGACTTTAACAAAGTAGACCCCATGTTAAAGATCACATTTGTTTACATTTAAATAAATCTTGAATTTTCTATTAAACAAATCCACCATTTCAGTGGTCTTGGACTTTTGGACCCCACTGTATGTGATGGAGGTTGGATGTTGAATACCAGTGGTCATCTCTGTCATGTTGACTGTTGGAATGCCATTAAAATCCAAGATTTTAGCCTTCATCTTTTGGGTTCTGGAAGTTGCATCATGATGCAGAAAAAGGGGCTGTTTTGTGAGTGTCGGTCCTGCAAAGTGAATAAGGTCAAACAACCTCCAAATGCATAGAATTGCAGGTATCAAGGGGTGTGCTATGGACCCTTAGGGGCCATCCTGACTCCTCCTTGGCCTCTTCATAGGCTTGCAGTTTTGATTGGACACTCCACAATCTTTGTTACTCCTTTTCAGTCGGCTCACCTGTGGTGGCACAAACAGATAACTTCAGAGAAATTATGGATTGTGTCGGCATGGTGTCGGTTTTTACTGTGCCTACATTTAAATTCCCACAAAGCATAATGTCAAATTGTTTTAAGTATCTTCAGAATTATTTTTAAACTGTACTTTTAGGCATAATTTAGAGCAGCAATTATTTACTAACTTTTATTTCAATAGAATTGATCATCAAAATAACCGACTCTCATTTTAAGAGCTTTAATTATAATCATGACCGTTTTTATGTACCTTTGCATCATGTTCAGCAAACCTCTGGAACATGTTGGCGTAGATCTTTTTATCACGTTCATGGTGTTCACGCATCTTGCGTTGGCAGACAGCAATCTGGCAACGAGCTGCACGATTGCTGGGGTTGACTTGCAGAACTTGCCGGAAGTCCACAAGGGCCAGACTGAATTCATTCCTTAGCAGGCGAGCCTCTCCACGGCGATACAGCGCCTTCTCATTCACAGAGTCCAGCTCTACCACCTAGCACAAACCAAAGCTGTTTAAACAACACATTTTCAGAATGTTGTGCTTAAATCTACATTCTGCAGCTACTCTGATGTTGACGTAAATATTTCAGGCATAAACTCATGACAACTGACCGGTGAAGTGAATAAAACTGATTATCTCTTTATCATGGCACCTGTAAGTGGGTGGGATATATGAGGCAGTAAGTGAACATTTTGTCCTTAAATTTGTTGTTTGAAGAAGGAAAAAGAGGCGAGCGTAAGGCTTTGAGTGCGTTAAAGGCCTACTTTTGATTGACTACTGGATCAGAGCATCTCCAAAA
Source organism: Liobagrus marginatus (assembly GCA_028566295.1). NCBI lineage: Eukaryota > Metazoa > Chordata > Actinopteri > Siluriformes > Amblycipitidae > Liobagrus > Liobagrus marginatus. The sequence continues at coordinate 9,741,217 of JAOUQX010000014.1, forward strand.
TTGCAGCTCTTGTTGGGTGACCGGTCTGCAATGGTCCCTATCTAATCAAAAGTGGGCCAGGGACGGAACACTCGTGAACCGGCAACAGGAACCTGGGTGGCCAAGGCTTATTGTTGTATGTGTGGAGTGAAGGCTGGCCCATGTGGTCTGATTCAACAGACGAGCTACTGTACCTCAACTCACTGAATAAGTTGATGCTGGTTCTGATGGAAAGGTGTCAGAATACACTGCATCACAGTTTGTTGCGTATGGGGCTCTATAGCGGCAGACCAGTCAGGGTGCCCATGCTGATAACTGTCTACTGCCGAAAGCACCAACAATAGGCATCTGAGCATCAGAACTGGACCACAGAGCAATAGAAGATGGCCTGGTATGGTAAATCACCATTTTTCTTTTTCTTTTTATTATTTATTTAATTTTAAACCATCATGTGTATGGCCGAGTGTGTTTACATGCTACTTTTGATGACCAGTACCACCTACCTAACCATTGTGACAGACCCTATACAACCGTTCATGGAAAATAATATTCCCTGATGACTGTGGCTATTTTCAGCAGGACAATGCCCTCTGCCTCAAAGCAAAATGTGTTCTGGAAAGGTTTGAGGAGCACAAAAACGAGTTTGTGATGACTATTTGGCCCAAATTCCTCAGATCTCAACGAGCATTTGTGGGATATGCTAAACAATCTTCACCCTTCTAGTTGAGTCCATGCCTTGAGAGGTTGAGGCTTTTTTGGCAGCAAAAGGGGGACCAATGCAATATTAGGACGGTGACCCAATTGTAGTGTCTGATCGGTGTATGTATAGAAGGCTATCCATTGCTATACCTTGTTGCAGCTTTCCACAGCTTGAGAGTATTCTCGCAACCGTAAGTAACAAAGAGCCAGATTTAAATTGGCCACAAGCAGGTGGGCTTGAATTGTCTGCTGTTGTTCCCTTCCAGCTCCACACTCCATCTCAAGCCATGTCACAATACGTTGATACTGGATGACAGCCTGGTAGTATTGCCCACCCTTAAATAACAACACACATAATCAAAATTGTCATACATTGTGCAAATGCCTCATTGACTTACAGATACACATGAAAAAAAATCTCAAACATCATTTCTACCGTAAAATTCATGACTCAATCATCTATTGATATATTTTTATGTACGTTAATAATGTGGCACTTCATTTTAGTCAAGTCCATCTTAGAACAGAACACCCACATCAAAACAAGTAAATTTGGGGCAAACAGGGTTTAGCATTTTTCAGTGGAATTGGAATGAAACCTGTAATCTTTTTACTTTTGGGGATAACCAGATATTAAATGCTGCACTTGTGCTCGAGGTGTGCTTGTTCAAAGTAGAATCATTTCAATTCAGTCTGTGGTTTTCAGAACTATATACAAGAAAAAATCGAAACTCTTCAAAAATTGTTTTTCTTTCAGGCTTTCATAAATATAGTAAAAAAGTGTTACATAATGAATTTTTTTATTTACCTTGAAGTAATGTGTTCCTTTCTGTTTGACTAAAACTGCTTTCTCTAGTTTTTCATTCAAGTCCATTTCCCAGGCTTCTTTGGCCTGAAAAAAATGACATTTTAGAAACACAGAGTTTTTTTTGTTGTTGATTTCCTCAGACATTGCCATTGTTCTATATGAAATATTTAAATAGGGTTAGGCACAAATAGATCAAGATAGAATTTGAATTTAAATAAATATTTTCTCACATGCAAATCCCCATGATGTAAGTTTAGCTAAAGTTCTGGTGGATTACTTATCAGGTAACTTCATATGTTATTGATGTAAACTTTATAAAACCTAGATAAACAACTTCGAGGTTGTTTGGTTCAGGGAATTACCTTCTGAAAATCTTTGAGCGTTACTTCATATAAAAGTTCTGCATTTGGTCCAATTTCCAATTCTGGTTTTCCTTCTTTTCCATAGCCATAGCTGTAAAATACAGTATGTATCATATTCAAAGAAAAACGTGTAGATAACAATTTTAAATGTGTGCATTTATGAGAATTATCATTCTGAAAACACTTTAGAACCTACTTTGGTTTTATGTATAATAGACAGCATTCCCCTTTCTGCATCTTCTCCATGGCCCGATCCACTCCCAGGGGAATTCCCTTGTCCTCAGATTCTCCCACAACAAATGTGACATCCCTTGAATCGAACAAACAGCCACAACAACTTCCCTCCAAGTGCACTGTAGTAAATAAAAAATTACAGCTACATTTACATCTAAAATTACATAAATCAAGAATTCCAGAAATTGAACTGAATATATACCATGAACGGTGGCTCCATCGTTGGGATTGTTGTAGCCTTCACCTTTGACTTTTATTCTCCTTAACAGTCCGCCATCCTCTGTAAGCTCCTCCCCTCTAAAGCTTAACAGTTCAACCTGATAACAAACCGGATTTGGGTGGAGGGGTCATATATCAGTCACCCTACAGTTAACATGTTTTGGCATAAAATCGTTTGGACATCATTCTTTTTTTTCCTTATTCTCTTTCTGGTGGTGTTAATATGTAAAAAATCTTAAGTCTATTTAGACAGAAAAGTACAGTATCTCACGAAAGTGAGTACACCTCTCACATTGTTGTAAATATTTTATTATATCTTTTCATGTGACAACACTGACGAAATGGCACTTTGCTACTATGTAAATTTGCTGTCCCCTCAAAATAACTCGACACAACCATTAATGTCTAAACCGCTGCCAACAAAAGTGAGTACACCCCTAAGTGAAAATGTCCAAATTGGGTCCAATTAGCCATTTTCCCTCTCCAGTGTCATGGGGCCTGTTAATGTTACAAGGTCAAGGTTCCATGGTGTGAATGGGGAGCAGCTGTGTTAAATTTGGTGTTATCGCTCTCACTCTCTCATACTGGTCATTGGAAGTGCAACATGGCATCTCATGATGACTGAGAACTCTGAGGATCTGAGAAAACAAAGTGTTGCTTTACATAAAGATGGCCTAGGCTATAAAAAGATTGCCAAGACCTTGAAACTGAGCTGCAGCACGGTGGCCAAAACCATGCAGAGGTTTAACAGGACAGGTTCCACTCAGAACAGGCCTCACCATGGTCAACCAAAGAAGTTGATATGCTCAGCATCATATCCAGAAGTTGTCTTTCGGAAATAGATGTATGAGTGCTGCCAGCCTTGCTGCAGAGGTTGAAGGTGTGTGTGTAGGGGGGGTCAGTCTGTCGGTGCTCAGACCATACACTACAAAAATTTGAGGAGTGTACTCACTTTTGTGAAATACTGTATGAATAAAATGAAAAGTATGTGTATGCAAATTGCCAACCTCAAACAATAGTGTAGAGTTTGGAGGGATTTTTGGGGGACTGCCAACAGAGCCATAGGCATATTTTGGCTTACACATCAGCAGGCAGACCTCTCCTTTCTGCATTGAACGCACACCAATATCCCATGCTTTAATCACCTGACCTTTAAGACAGCGATAAAGAGGACAACATGAACATCTACTGATATCTGTAACACTAGTGGCATCATAAAAATTTTATAATTCATTCTGGTGTGCCAGACATGAGTATTGTAACCTTTCAAATCAATAAACATTAAAAAAAACAAAACGTGTACTTGCACAGAAATGATTGAAGTCTTTTATTAATTATTAATTATTAAAGCTGCAACAGAACAGGAAGAACATGATTTCATTTAATAAGGGAGAAACTGCTTATGGAATAATAACAAGAGGACATGAATTGGATGTCTAAAGGCATTGTTTTTTCAACTCGGTCGTAATTCCTTGTACATCTGTGGGTGTCAGTAAATAAAGTACTGAAGATAATAAAACCTAACGCTTACAGAACATTCAATTCCTACGAGGATTTAGCAGAAACATGACATGACTTCGAGTTAGGATTGTCTCCATGCAATTCATGTATAGACTAACAAACTCCATGTTTTAAAATGTACATTGAATTAAATGACTCTACTACTTAACATCTGTATTAATTAGAGGATTATGTATAACCAATATTTTGCCAAAATCCTTTTTGCCAAAAAGGCAAAGCCAATATAATGACTAAATAATTAGCTACTGAGTTTATAATAAATTGCTCAATATAATAGCAATACCTTTGCCGATGTTGAAGACAAAAGGCTCCTTATGGTCATAACTGGAGTCAAACTTCTTTCCATTAAGCAATTTTCCAGTGTAGTGGACATACACCTTGTCCCCAATCATAGGCATTTCTCCCTCTATACCATGCCGTTTCACAATCTGTTAAGGTTATACAAGACATTCCTCGTAATCATTATCATCATCTTCACTGGTCATTTAAAAAACTTGACAGTTCAGATTTGGGCATTTAGGACCATCAAGGTAAAATCTATGTCTGAAAAATAAGTCAGTGTGCTCACTTAACTGCTGTAAAGAAAGCAAACATTTTGGCCAAAGAGATATTTCAACATACTTTATTCATACAGAATATTTTTCTGATATAATTAACTGATATAATCAAATTGTTATACAACATGTGAAAAATATTGTTTTAATTTTGCCTTTTTCCATCAACACACCATCTTTCACTGTACATGAAATGCATGTAATAATAATAATAGAAGAGCTGAATGATTACTGACATTTTCAGATCTTATTTGTCACATACACATACACGCAGTGAAATGTTTTATTTTCCGCATATCCCAGCATACCTGTCAGAATACACTGGGGTCAGAGCGCAGGGTCAGCCAGAACAAACGGCGCCCCTGGAGCGAGTGAGGTTAAGGGTCTTTGCTCAAGGACCCAATGATGGCAGCATGTCTGGTGCGAGGCTTGAACCCCCAACCCTCTGATCACTGACCTTGGCCTTATACCATTGAGCCACCATCACCCGTATTAAGCATGTGGATTAATACTATCGAGCCTTAGGCAATGATTCTATAAATAAACATACCATATATTTAATTTGGGGTGTTTATCACTATTGGTAATTGAAACAATGCAGATACTAATATTGCATACAAATTCATTTCTCTGTTCATTTCTGAGTCATCATTAAGGCACAATGAAAATATTATGGCAGCTGAGAAATTCTAACTGAAATACTTTTCGCTAGTGGAATAATAGTTTTACTAGCCTTGCACACTCCTCTGTCTTTGTTTGGAGTGATGTCTACACCCTGCGAAGCAAATAGGGAGATTGAAGACTGGGCAGTTGGGCACTCATCCTGATATTTGGCCATCTCCTCAAGACATACCCTTAAAACATGCACATACACATACAAGTTTTACATTGAAATATGAAATGCTCCAATATTTAATACAGCAGTATAATAAATCCTTATCACTATAATCACATAGTGAATTTTTATGATTATAAAATAGACTATTGCGTAAAAACAAAATGAACATGAAAAGTACAGTATGGTATTTGGGAGATCTTTATTGAGCAGAACCTCTACTAAAATATACAGCACAATTTGGACAACTCAAGTCATAGATGACTAGATACAGTTGTTGTTCAGGCTAATAATAGTTAACAATGACAACGTATCACATTTGTCACTCATTTCTTTTTTGTATCTCTTCCTTTTTTCTTTAATAGGCCTGATTACATCTGTATGTAAGTTTCATTTGGCATCATTTCCAGTGTAATAACATGCACAAAGGTAAAAGGTACAGCTACAACGGTTTGCTTCCATAGCCTGTCGTATAGCCGTCAGTATGTATGTATGTGTATATATACTGTACTGTATATATATATTCTCCAAAAAGGTTAGCGTGACCATACAAATTCCTTGCTTAGACTGATACATTCGAACTAGATGTAAACTTGGTTAATTCTGCAAACAAGCGTTATCTAATAACTAATAACATTGTAGCATGTGCTCGCTTTAAAACATTTTACAGCTTCCTGTTTGGCTTTCTACTTTAAAAGTCTAATGGGTGCAATAAAATATTTAAACGTCTGTCTTTAAATCTGTGTTCCTTTTAATAAACCTACATGCCTACAATACAGAAAAGTGAAAGAAGGATGGTTACATTAATGACTGACTGGTTTATTTCATGAGTGACTGAATTATCTAATAGCATTTAAAAACATCAACAGCCATAGAATCTAGTGAAGCCACGTCAGCCTTAGATTGTTAAATGAACTAATAATTTCTACGATTATTGTTTGTAGTAATTTCTACTATTATTGTTTGTAGTAATAATTATTAGTAGTGTTTTCTAATTTATTATCTTACAAAAAATTACTGCATATCATAGATGTCTTTGTCTTTAAGATATTCATAAACACACACAAAACAGCGAGAAAACAGTGTTAGTGTCTTGGTCTCATGACTGATTTTCTCCAAACTGTATATATGTTTATACAGAGGCACTATATCTGCTCTTGTCCCTTGTTAGAGGAGGAGGTGTGTGTGTGTGTGTGTGTGTGTGTGTGTGTGTGTGTGTGTGTGTGTGTGTGTGTGTGTGTGTGTGTG
>JAOUQX010000014.1:9756048-9769346 GCA_028566295.1 Liobagrus marginatus
CTTTATTTATCTAATCGTAATATATTTGTTAGGTTTTCAGTAGGTCAAATTTTGATTTCAATGAACATTCGGACAGTTCGGCCCTCGACTTGTAGCAAAATGTTTTATTTGGCCCTCCGTCCATTTGACTTTGACACTCCTGGATAGAACATAGTGCCGATGGTTGTGCAATATGTGGCAATGCACTATATACTGATAGCAGCATTAAAGTAAAAATAGCAGCATTAAAGTAACGTGGCTAGTTTAAACAGTAGCAGCATTGAGTAATAGAACAATAAAAAGTAAATAAATACATATATAACATTTTAATTATGTTATCAATTAAGTAAGCACAAACAGGACTAGACATGATAACTAAGTCAGTACTTTAAATTGTTAATGCTAATTTAAAAATCTATATTACAAATAGGCCCCCGTGTGCGGTTCCGGTCCTAAAACCCGGAAATACTGTTGTTTCTAGAAAGCACAGCTTTTCTAAGGCTGCAAACTAATGAACCGGATAAGGCACCTGAATCTGAGTTACCGCCCCCTAGCGTTTACTTATTTAAATGTGTTTGGCGAAAAGAAAATGGACACCATAAAGGACTTAAAAGTGAAATATTTTCTTTTTCAAACAATAACCAAACAATGAATATTAGACACAGTTCTGCTCCGAAGATTCATGCAAGAATAGATCTTAAAGGGAATACAGAAAAAGTCTCAAAGGTATAAATATTTGTAAAAAAATATTATACATGCAGTTTTCTTTTAAAACTGTTCATAGTTTAGGTTGCTAGTCCGGTCTGATATCACAGTACTTTCACTGGGAAAGCGATCTTGATTCACAACGATTAATGGTTAAAGAATATAACTTCTGATAAGATAATCTGCTGATCTACTCTCTGCTTCTCTAAATGCTCCACATTAATACCGTACTTAAAAAATGTCCACTTCTCCAAACACTAACTCTTTCTTCAGTGGATAATCTTCCCTGCGCAATTTATATTTGTCCTAAAAACTTTTTTTCTGTAAATATAAAGATTGTGGCGTTTGGAAAAACAACAACAACAAAACACTGTCTTAGCATGTTCAATATGAGAGAGATGCCGCAATGAAGCTTCACTCTTTAACTGTTTCGAAGGTTTTACGTAAACTGCACACTAGCGCCATTTAGTGGTTGCAAAGATGAAGTACAGACACATTTATGGCATTTAGCAGACCCCACTTTCCTTGCTCAGAGACACACAATGGCAGCTTGGTGATCCTGAGCTTTGAACTCCTAGTCTTCATCAGTCCAGCACCTTAAGCTCTGAGCTACCACTTCCTCGTATATAGTAATATAATGTGTTTTTGTGAAGACAGCCTAATTTATCCTACTTTTTTCCCCCAGAAAGCTTAATCAAACAAATAAACAACAATAAACGCAAATGTTCTTGTAGCATAGCTCTATAATAGGTTGCATTTATTAAAAGTGAATCTACTGACCAGCACAAACCATGTCATAAGGTCGTTATATGAAATAAAATGTAAACATCAGTACATTTGGTGTAGCCGTGGTTTCTTTAAATGGACTTAATCATTGCATTTTTTTTTAAAAATAATTCAAATTATTTTGCCATGAGTTTTTTCTGTAACAAAAAGTTGTAAAGCTTTACTAAAAAAAGTAATTTGAAAAATTACTAAATTGTAAATTGAAAAAAAAGTAAAAGCATTTGATATGATTTTATGATTATGTTGGCAAATTGAGGGTAGGGAATTATATAAATTAACATGTCTTAAAAAAAGATTCTGAAACGAAACAAAAAACACCTAACACCAGTGTTGAACACTTGTGCAGTTCGCACGTGAAAACTGGCCGCATTTCTCATGCATCTAGAAGAGCGTCATGGTTTAGACATAACAGTAAGTGTCAACAGTACAGGAAGTTAAAAACCATGTTTGCAGAGAAGGAGGAAATTACACATTGAGCAATAATTAGTCGATGCAGCACCACAAGAACCTTGAACAACTGCTACCTTCATGTTGCTGTAGAACATGTAGAAGTAAACGGTTCCTGATAAACATCTATCGAAGTCATCTTGGGTAGGTTTTCTTTAAGAAGCTTTCAAAAGCATATGCTTACTGATGAAATTTTTGAATAGTTAAACAGTTTGTGTCAATTTTAGTAAACAATCTGTATCAACTTGAAAAATTAACTTATAGTATGTTATATATTACCTCCTATGTCCCTAATAAGTGATTTGTCAAGTAAAATAATAATACTAATAATAATAAGCCTTTAGATTTATTTACTTTAGATTAGACAGGATTTTAAATTGTTACCTATCTGCCTCTAGAAATGTGCATACCATAGTAACGGCCAAAATATAGCGATGGTTATGTTCATTTATATAGCAATGTCATCTGTATGTCATATTAATCATCGAAGCACTTTGTAAATGGAAATAATGGAAATTCTTTTTAATTAAAATATTCCATAGAAAATGAAACCTTTTCCTAAATGGTTTAGATTTTTCTGCGGTCACAGATATTTAATTTGATCAGAACACAAATATAGCAAAAGAGAAACGTTTCGGATTAAGTGCAAACCACTGCATCAGGGGATGTCCACACCAGCCAGTTCCAACCCCCACTCAAATACCATATTTCGATTGCTCTGCACGCTTTAAAAGAATGAGTCATGTACTTAACATTTCACATTCATGGGTTTCTGTTTGAAGCATAGTCCTATAATGCATTATTAACGGCACCTCTGAGTAGGCACGCTTACTTTTATGTGATTGCAGGGCAAAGTGTGAACCATCATGTCAAACAGAAAAACAAAAAAAGGCCCAAAGCTTGGCTCCTCTCGTCGTTACAAAAATCGTAACAGAGAAAATGAAGAAAGGGAAATTGATGATGCATTTCAAGACCCTGAAAATGAGCCAAATGAAAGTGAGCAAAGTCAATTTCTCCCAGTTTCTGGAAACCAATTATCTAATGAACCATCACAGCTCAATCCCGAGCCTGTTATAGCCTGCACCAACCCAGACACTTCAGTCCTGGAACTTTCTTTACAATCACAGTCACATGATTTCAGGGACCTAATGGGACAAGGTGATGTAACAAGTAAACACAGAAAAATGGGATCAACTCGCAAGGGCAAGAGAAGCTTAAAATATGAAGGACTTTATGAGGATGAACCAGAGCACCAAGTACAGTTCTATGAAGATACTAGTGATGAGCAAGGAGTGCCTGTAGATGCAGCCATAAAAAAGGACGACGACAAAAAAGACCGTACCACTCTACTGGTCTGTGCACCCAGTCAGACTTTTGAACATGAAAGCTCCTTCTTACAAGAGAAGCATTTGACCCTTGGTACCACTGTGCAAAATGCAGACCTTCACAATAACGAAAGGGTACGAAACGATCAAGATTTAGAAGCAGTCCAACAAAGAAAACTTATGGACATCTCTTCTTCTGAACTTAATATATCCGAAGAGAATAGTAGTGTCACACCGAACAAGCTTATTTTGCCACAACAGGAATTAAATGAATCTATGCAAATATGTAATGAAATAATTACATTCAGTGAGAAACCCTCCTTATTAAACACAGCAAGCCAGATAGACACCGCATACACTCCTCTTAATGGAAACAGAGAAGAAGGTCACGGTGTTGAAATGTCTGAAAATAGCTTAATTCAAATCGATAAGCCATATGAGGCAGAGAAAACAGTGGACAATATAAATTGTAACATTACAGACAAACATGATGATACAGAAGTACTGGCAGGTCTTAGTAATACAGATATAAGGCAAGATGAGTTTACTGAAGTTCAGTCCACCTCTTTGATTAATGAACATGAGCAAGAAACAGAAGAAAATGTAGCTAGTAATGTTAAGTGTGAAAATGTTGGTACCAAAGATGCAACGAGATCTGAGCACTCGCATGAGCATAAGGATAAACAGCTAACTGAGGAGAGCATTTACAAGTTTGAAAGTACAGAATTCATAGAGGATAATGACAGCGATAAGAAGCTGTGTGCGGCTGTGGCTAGAACAGACAATGATTCAGGCGAAGGGGTGGCTGCGGAAAATATAAGCCAAGCAACAGAGTCAGATACAAACATCATTTCACCTCTAAACATGGATGAAGAAACATCTTTAGCACAAGTCGTTTCATATGACTTCAAATTCCAGGGTGACGGTGAAATTAAATGTTACAGAGAAGAACAAAATGATCTTCATGAGGCAAAATGTTTGACAGAAGAAATCGACATAGATGAGGAAATGTTTCAAGAGGATATGCATTATGAAGAAGAAAAAACATATGGAGTGATCGGGGCAGAGAAAGAGGTCGAAAATAATGACATGCAATCTGCACATTTTGCCATAGAATCTGAGCTAGATTCTGCTAAAACACTGTGTGAGGAAATAGAAACAAACAGTGAGACATACATCCTTCAGCATATTAATCCAGAGGAATTTCCATCTGAATTGGAGGCAGGAGATTGTTCTTATCAGATGCTTAGTGAAGTAATCAAAAATTCATCAGACATAGAAATTGAGGTTATTAAGAAGGATCAGAATGACATGAAGGAAGAAATCAATGCAGGTTCCACAGAAAGTTTTACTATGGAGGATGTTAAAGGAGTAGATGATGTGAAGGTTAGCATGTCCACATTTATTGATGAGTCTGAAATAGCATCACTCAACCCAGATATACAAGAGTATGCAATCACAGGCCATGCACCCATGGTTGTCAATGAGTACTGTGTTGAGAGTCCTAATAAAGGGTGTGCCAGCCTAGTTCACTCTTATACAACAAGTGATTTAGTGGAGCACATTCCTGAAACTCATCGTAAATTAGGCATGCATGTGTATTGTCCCATAGCTCTAGCTGATCATAAGCAACGCATGTCTGAAGAATTCCAAGTAAATCCATTAAACATAGACTCAGAAGCAAGCCTAAGTCAGGGTCAGGGTGATTCATTAGCAGAAAATGTAAGATTTAGCCTCTCTGAGAAAAACGAGATCGATTCAACTCTTAGTGGACTTAACTTAGCAAGTGACCAGAAAGACTGTTTCGAAACAATAAAGGAAACCACACAGGCACAAAGCTTAGATAAAAGTACACCAAACTCAGAGGCTGGACCGAACTCATGTTATCCTCAGTCCTCCGAATCACTGACTTTCACAGAAGCTGAAGCAGAGCAAATGGATGAAAATGTAATTAAAGCTGTGGTTAAAAATCCGAGCGTAAACAATTCACAAGAGCAACATGAAACATCTCATTGCATCTCAACAGAACTTACGAACACAAATCAAGAATGCAGTGTACTTACGGTACAGGACGGGGAAACAGTAATGGTAGAAAATGTCATTGCTGTATTGGATACCACACATGTAGTATTATCTGAAGGAGGCGAACGTCTGGTTGATACTGAGGACTTCAAAAGGCAAAGTGTAACAGAAGGGGTCGAAAATTTAGTACAAAGTAAAGAAGCAACAAGCACAGGAAACAAGGATGGTCAACCAAAATCGTTTAAAGATCCTTATCAAAACATTTATCCAGACCTGAACTTAGAACAATCCAAATCATTGGAAGGTACTGAAATTTTTACTGGTACTATAAATGCAGATTACTCCACGGCTTCTGCTGAGCCTGCAGATGAAACCGAAGTAGTTTGTCTGCAAGATACAAACGCCCTACAAGCCACGAGTACTCCTATTCATATGCTGATTAGCACAAACATATGTGGAATAAAAATGGGATCAACACAAAAGGATCTTGCAGGAAAAGAAAAAGAACAAGATAAAGAGGAGGATATTTCTGGAGAGGAGAAGGATATGTATTTTACAGAAAGATCATTATTAGGATTAGAAAATGGAGTTAGTGTTGAAAAAAAAAACAATAGAAGAGAAGAAATGAATGCTGGTCCCACAGAAAATTTTACAATAGAGGCAAAATGCACAAAACAATACATGCATTCGGAAATATCCTCTCAGAATTTTCGATCCGTTCACACTACTATCAAACATTTATCACCTGCAACAGAGCATCCTGATTTCAAGGAAGATGATGGAAGTAGTAGAGAGAGCGTGAAAAACAGAAATACAGAAATCCTTACGCAAACTCAAACTAAGAAAAAGAAGAAATTTGGATCGACACGCAAACCGCATGGAAGACACCAGTTACCTACAGAGGAAGAGGAAGGAGAAGATAAAGATCAGGAAAATATCAAAGAAATTGAGCATCAAATCAAAACTCAAGCTGCTACTTTAAACCCTCAGCCTGAACCACTGAATACTATGAGCAAGGTGACATTTGACATCCAGGACTCAACAGTGTCAATTTCCCCAGAAGTTGAAACAGGGACCAGAAGTATAAATAAAGCACCTGCCAAATTATCAGTTGAAACTGATCACTCTCACACTGTGATATCTGATGCGGTAATCAGTGCAGACGGTCTGACGAACAGTATGGAACAAAATAAAAAAAAACAAGTGAATGAGGAAAAGGATGACAAGCTTTTAAATGAGCAACAAATGTCACCAGTCATTACAAAAATACAGGATGATGCTTTTATAGAACATGGGTCTTTAGAAGTCAAAATTCCCAGCAACAAGAGTTCTGATCATGAATGTCTCAGTGAAGTTAATGTTCATTCTACATGTGAGAATGTCCAAAATAGGAGTGTAGAAATTCATACGCAAACTCAAACTAAAAAAAAGAAGAAATTTGGATCAGCGCGCAGACCCCATGGAAGAGATCGGCCACTTTCTGAAAGAGAGGAAGGAGAAGATCTGGAATCGAAATGGAACGATCTGGAAAATACAGACGAAATCGAACATCAAATCATAACTCAAGCTGCAACTGCAAACCTGTTCATTGAACCACAGAATACTATGAGTGAGGTTACATTTGATATCTATGACTCACCAGTGACAAGTGAACAAAAACAGTCTAGGATTGGACAGAATGATGCAACACCTGCTGTATTACCAGTTGAAGTTGATCAGATTTATCCTGTGGTCTCGGATAAGGTAAGCAATGCACAAGAACCAACTGACATTACAAAGCAGAATGATAAACCAGGTGTACACAAAGCTTTCATAGAGCCTGTGTCCTTAGCAGTCCAAATGCATATTAACGAGAAACTTGAAAATGTACATGCCAATAAAGTTAATGATCATCCAACATGTGGCCCAGCAGAGGTCATTCCAGAAGCACAAGGTACGTCAGACATGCAAATAAACACCGAAAATATTCTTACAGTCGTATCTGTTCACAACCAAAACATAACCGAAGAACAGTTAAAGAATTCAACGAACACTGAATCAGAACCAGAGCAACTTGAAAGCACAAGCACATTTATTCAGATAGAAGAAACAACATCCTCTCAGGCTCATTTGAACAAAGAAAATGTGCAACTTAGCAGCTCTGAGGAGAGCAGGAAGTCAGAATTAACTCCAAAGTTAGTGATGAAAGAAAGTGAAAACATACAGCAACATATCATGGACCAAAATGTTAACAAGACTGGGCTTATTAAGGAAGACAATAATGGCATTAATGAGGAAATAAATGTTGCTTCTAGAGAAAACTTTACCCAAGAGGCCGTTACAACCCAACAATATGCGCTTTGTGACTTATCCGCTCAAACTGCTGATCGTGGTTTAACTACAATCGACCATCCTTCACTCTTACAGCATCCTGGAGTTTGGAAAGATGATAGAAATAGTAAAGAGAATGTGGACAAAATAAATGCAGATACACATACACAAATTCATGCAAAGAAAAAGAAGAAATTTGGATCGACGCGCAAACCACATGGAAGACACCAGTTACCAACAGAGGAAGAGGAAGGAGAAGATAAAGATCAGGAAAATATCAAAGAAATTGAGCATCAAATCAAAACTCAAGCTGCTACTTTAAACCCTCAGCCTGAACCACTGAATACTATGAGCAAGGTGACATTTGACATCCAGGACTCAACAGTGTCAATTTCCCCAGAAGTTGAAACAGGGACCAGAAGTATAAATAAAGCACCTGCCAAATTATCAGTTGAAACTGATCACTCTCACACTGTGATATCTGATGCGGTAATCAGTGCAGACGGTCTGACGAACAGTATGGAACAAAATAAAAAAAAACAAGTGAATGAGGAAAAGGATGACAAGCTTTTAAATGAGCAACAAATGTCACCAGTCATTACAAAAATACAGGATGATGCTTTTATAGAACATGGGTCTTTAGAAGTCAAAATTCCCAGCAACAAGAGTTCTGATCATGAATGTCTCAGTGAAGTTAGTGTTCATTCTACATGTGAGAATGTCCAAAATAGGAGTGTAGAAATTCATATGCAAACTCAAAAGAAAATTGAGAAATTTGCATCGGCACAGAGCGTGCATGGAAGACAAGAAACCCCTTCTGAAGGAGAATGGAAGGATCAAGAGAATAGTGAAAAAATACAAAGCATCGATCAAGCTAGAATAGACATGCCAGTTGCATCTGAACAGTACCATACAATGGCTGAGAATCTAAAAAATAGAGAATTGAAACCCGAGCAATGTGAAATTGGATGCCCAGTTGTCCACATACAGGAATTAAAAGTAGCCCCAGGTGACATGGCAACACAGAATTTAGCAGATCGTCACTCTGGAAGAAAGAAAAAGATGGGTTCAACTAGAAAGAGTCTTAGGGTGATGAAGGAGAAAAAAACCATCCAGGAACAAACAACAGAAGAAAGCACACTACACGCAGAGGAAGAGGGTGCACAAAAAGAGACATTCAACTCAAATACAGAAATATGCCGTCAATCCATACAAAAGAATTTTGGGCTGCTAAATATCATAAAAGATGAAGCAGAAGAAAGGGGTTTAACGTGTGAAAATATTGAGGTGAAACAGAACAGAGAGGAAGCATGGCAAATAACTACAGATTTAAATCCAGGATTTGTTAACCTTGAGCCAAGCTTTGGTGGCACAAAGACAAACAGACAGGAGTATGAACCACAAATTCACCATAAACATGATAAGTCTGGCGTCACGCTTCTTAATGAAATCGAGCATTATCTGAATAAAAGTTTTGAAAGTACGCTAACTACCCCAGCTCTTGACCCAAACATTACAGAATTCTCAGAATCGGTGTCTCGTCAGCTCCAATCATCCCCAAACCCAGAAATTCATATGGAACCCAGCTCCCCAGCAAGAAGGAGAAAAATGGGGTCAAGTCGCAAGATACAAGGAAACAAGCATGCAGGTTTTGAACAGGAAAAAGAGAATTTGACCGAGAGTAATGTTACAAATAGTGAATCATCAACAGACACCAAGACGGATATAGAAACTATCATTGCAGAAGGCACAGAAGACATGACGGAATCTGTTAAACTTACATCTGAAGTCCAAGTTCTTTCTCAAATAAATAAAAGCAGTGCACAAGACACAGGACAACTTCCAGAAGGTAGGCAACAGTTTGAGTCCAGATGGACAGCGAAGGCATGGAGTGAGCATGATGAACATGATGAATATGAAAGCAACCAGAAGAAAACAGAAATTCAAGTGTCTAAGAGTGAATTAAAGGTATGCATGCAATATATTTATCATTTTAAGATTAATATTTGATCTCTTTTGACTTATTTATTAATGTGTAGTTGGGATGCACCGATACCAGTGTTACATTATGTAATTTACAGTATGTGGCAGACATAATTGTCCGAACTGGCACTGACACACTGTCACACCATGTCAGCCTCGGCAGTGAAATATTTCAATATCAATGATGACTTTTTCCTTTTTTAGTTTGCCCTTGGTTATTATGCCCTTTGGGGGTTATTGCTGTCCTATATTCATTAGTCTCAATGTGTGGTTCTTGGAAAATGATCAGATCACCGAAAAATATTAAAAATACAGGTGCAGGTATTGGTATCGTTGAGTACCAGGAAACAAATACTCGTGCTTGAATATCTTTAAAAACTGGTATCAGTGAATCCCTAATGTGTAAATGTCTCTACATCTCTTCATTGCTTGAATTTAAAAATTGATATGCCACAGGTCTCTGATCCAAGTTACATATCAGAACCACCGAACACACTAATCTGTCCCCAAGTCCATGAACCGAGGTATAGATCTAAACTCTCTGACATTAGTTTGTTATATATTGGTTTGTTTAACATCTTTACTGTAATCAATCTATCCGTACTGTGTTCTTTATTATGGATACTGCAAAAACATCTGAATTGCACTTACTGCCATTATACTTTTATGCTTTCTGCATTATGTTTTTTCCTAAGACCAAAATTAAAGAGGTTAGAAAAGATATTTTCACATGCATGTACTGAAGATGGCATTGTTTCTTGCGATAGCATTAGGAAAACTAAACCTTCGGCTGTCAACAGCGGAGGGAAACAGTGGGATGGGCAATGTGAGTGCAAATATTTACGTCTATCTCTAGAGTTAATAGTAATTTATGGCAAGCTCTAGAGTTAAGGATTAAACATGCTGTAGCAACATAAAATTCCTGGAATAGTTCCAGATTTTGAACAAGCGGTATATAACATCGTGATGGTGGGAAACAGCAATGTGGGCAAAACATCTTTTATGAAATGGATACAGAGTGGACATTTTATTCCAGATTACAGCGCCACTATTGGTAAGTATTGGTTAAAATTTCATTTAAATGTATTGCAAATATCTATAGTTCCAAAACGGTGAGTGTTTGTGTGTTTGTGTGTGCATGCCTTTATGTATTCAGGTGTTGACACCTTTGTTCATACTGTTACATTCGGAAGCAGAACAGTTAAACTGTACATGTGGGACACAGCAGGTCAGGAGAGGTAAGAGCGCAACCCAAAATGGATACATGAGCAATCAAAACTGTATGCAATTTCATTATTCATAACATATTAAAAAATGTCATGATCAGGTACCACAGCATTACTACGCAAGTCTTCCACAAGGCCCAGGGGCTTCTACTGATGTATGATATCACGTCATCTCAGAGTTTCCATGCTGTTCGTGCCTGGATTTCCCAGGTTCAGGTTAGTCTAGCATGATATAAATAAAATTAGGAGAAAGGGAGCAGAGTTTGTTTATTAATAATCCATTTATGTTTTCTTTTTTTATTTGTTTAGGGTAAGCATAAACACACTAATGAGGTTCTTGAAATGAATCTAAAAAACCTTGAATCCCCTAAAAAACATCATGTTCCTTTCCATAAACACATTGACATTTTGAATATCCAATCGTCATACCACCTTTTCTATTAAATATATATAATCCTGCACAGGAACAAGCTTCTTCTGATGTCATCATAATGTTACTTGGCAACAAGAATGACTGTGTTCATAGAGAAGTCCAGCTAAAGGACGGGGAGGATCTATCAAAAGTACAGTAATCAATTTATAAATTTGATTAGAGTTTCACTAGCGAATATCACAATTGTCCAATTCTTCTAGTCTACATAACATTTTTTTCCAAGACACTGTTTTATTTCTTTGATCAACACAGGAGTATAACATTCATTTTATGGAGTGCAGTGCTGCAACTGGTGAGAATGTGTCAGAATCTCTGAAGACTCTAGCATGGTAAGGCCAAAATATGTCTACTGAATCCAATTGATCATATTATATGAAAACAAGTTGCTCAGTCTGTGTGTTGTTATAATCACTAGGTTACTGGTGAAACAGAGAGTGAGGAAAGAGGAGGAACACATAACATTACAGCCAAAACCACAAAATAAGAAGTCAGGTTGCTGTTGAAAACATCCTTACTGTACACACCCACACACCCACCCACACACACACACACTGCTACATATCAAATACACAAAAATCACATATACAGTATGTGTACAAAATGGGTAATCACTCTTGCTTTTGCTTACTGTTTTTTTTAAATATTTTGATTGTCTTCATTCTTTCTTAATAAGAATCCAAAATTGAATCAACCTTATTTTATATGCTGTGTTGTTTCATGTAGCAATTCTTATGTGAACTTGTGCGTATAAGGTGCCGTTTCCTCTTACTTTACATTACTATTTCTTTTTTATTATTTTCCTAAATTCGGTGTGGGGAATAAAAACATCTTATAACTGCGTCTTGCAATTAATCATGTGAAATATTGTGTAATATGTTGTATAATATTCGTGGTGTTGGAATGGTATTGGGCAGGGTGACAGAATATTAGACTAACTGGATTTAATCTGAGTAAAAAATATATTTTATCCCAATTATAATAGGGATAGGTAAGTATAATTCACCTTACAATGTACATTATGTGGTTAAACCCCATACACAGAAAATAGTAATAATTAACAGGCTGAGAAAAAGTGTCAAGACAATGAAGAAAACCTCTGCTGCCCATTGACTGGTCACGATGCCCGTTACCACAAGAGGGCGATAAGACGGGATCAGATTAGTCAAGTTTAGCATATAGCCCAGAGTCCAGCCTATGTCGGTGTCTGCCACCTGTAATGTAAACATCACCAGTATTTACATTGTAAATAAGTTTCGGATCCGAAATAAAAACAAAAATTCTTAAGCAATTTTACTGCAAGGTCATTTTTAAATACAATAAATGTACAAAAACTGAATTCAAGCTCCACCATCTTAAAATATTTGCAGTTTTTGCAGCACATTTTTCAAATGCTAGCACACCGCTTTCAAAACTATAATCACATTTAAACAGCATAATGGAACATTTTGTTCAGTTCTACAATAACCACACTTAAATATATAGAAAGGTATACTATTTAAATTAAATCATAGCTAATTGCAATTTCGAATCAAAGCCTACCCAGGAGTTTTGTTTTTAAATCTTTTTTACCAAGTTCAAGTTCAACGTTTATTTGTGACATGTATATTATACGTGGTACAACATACAGTGAAATTCTTTGATGACTAACTGGACAACTGACTGAACATTGCTGTGAGTGGGGGTGGGGGAGAGACAGAAATAGTAAAAGAGGGGTTGGTTGCATATGAAAACTATTAACAATAGTACAGTAATTACTAATTACAAATTACAAGTGTACATCTATATGAAATATGTATATGACAGTAATATGTAATAGTAATAATAAGTAATAGTAGGGGGGGGGTGGCTCAATGGTATAAGGCTCTGGGTCAGTGATCAGAGGGTTCAAGCCTCGCACCAGGCAAGCCACCGTTATTGGGTCCTTGAGCAAGACCTTTAACCGCACCTGCTCCAGGGGCGCTGTTCGTTCTGGCTGACCCTGCGCTCTGAACCCAGCGTTCAAATATGTATGCTGGGATATGCGGAATCAAAGAATTTCACTGTAGGTTGTACTGTATGATGTGCATGTGACCAATAAACTGA
>JAOUQX010000014.1:9794135-9810883 GCA_028566295.1 Liobagrus marginatus
CTGGGATATGTGGAATAAAAACATTTCACTGCATGTATGTGTATGTGATAAATACGATCTGAAAATGAAAAAAAAAAACTCTGTAAAACTCTTGGGATGCACTAGGCCCTGATATTTCGAATGAAAGATGTTTTGTGTTGACAAGATTCAACCACTGAAGTAAATGCTGGAAAGAAGAGCTACAAAGAATTCAGCGTTATGTTAATATGAAAATATAAAAATCGAAACATCACTTTTACATACGGTATGTAGATAATACAGTTGTAGTTCCTGTACTCGAGTTTTTCAGCTGTGTAAGCGTCTCTCTCTCCATGCTGTGTGTGTTCGGCAGCACTGAGACAGTTGCGAGGCTGTGAAGTGCAGAAAGAGGAGTTGGATGAAATGCTGCAAGAGCAGGCTGAATCTAAGGGCAGGCGAGCTCAGAGGCCCTGGGAGCTTTTTAGTGATTGTACTGTTCGCTGGCAACTCATCTCAGTCGCTGTCATAAGCAGCGCCATGCAGTTGTGTGGTAATGACTCGGTGAGTAAGGCTGTTCTTTAGGACTCATTTATCTTCACTGCATATGTTTTCTTGGTCAGGGTTATATAGATGATCAAGACTGTACTGGGAACACTGGACATCAGAACGGAATACACACTAAATGGGATAAGGTCCATCAATCACACAAAAATTGGCATAACAGACAAGTTTTGCAGACACCACATGGTCTGAAATAAAGAGACTAATGCCTAGTCTACAGGTACATTGGTATTTTTATAACTTGAGAAGCACGGGTTTAATAAAATCTCTGTCCATATGAAAACAAAAAAATGCGTTATGAAGTGCTGTCAAGAGCTATGCTGGCCAATCAGAAGCCTGAAAAAAGGTTATTTACAGGTTACACTAGGCTAACAACATTTACAGCATTTAGCAGATGCACTTATCCAGAGCGACTTACAAATGAGCAGTTGAAGGTTAAGGGCCTTGCTCAGGGGCCCAGCAGTGGTAGCTTGGTGGTGCAGGGAATTGAACACCAGTCTTTAGATTAGTAGTCCAACCCCAGGTAACCACTGAGATACCACTTCCCTGAACTACACCATGACGCACCGCGGAAAGGGAAAGTCATATTTGTGGACTGATAATTAATGGATTGTTGCCATAAACAGTGGCCTGCGTAGTATTGCGTTCTGACGCCTCTGTTCTGCAGTATAGTGGCAGAATTGTTCATGTATCTGTGTACGTGTTATTAGACAGTTATTAGGAACAATATTTTTGCTATGTCCACCATTGCACAGACTCGCCTAATCTAAACAAAGGAGATAGCGGCGCATAATTTGACGTCATATTAACACGTCACAAGCCAAAATGTCTGGTTCCACTTTCTACACGGCATCACAGCAACCTGAGTTTTCAAAAAAGGTTCTATTTCAGTCACCGGATAATGCATGTGGACAAACGGGAAAATCAAGTAGATAAAGCGGTGGTTTTGTAAATACCCATGTTCGTGCGGACAGGGCATAAATATATCAAAATAAATCCAAATGAACTTAATACAAGCAAAAACTCAAGCAATAAGTAGCTGTCCTTTATTGCAATTATTATTTAAACTTGGTCCATAAACCTATGTATTTTTTTTTTTCACATGTATTCTCTCATCCTACAGATATACTTCTATGCCTCTTACATATTTAAAGAGGCAGGAATATCAGCTGAACTTATTCAGTATGCGACCATTGGCACTGGCACATGTGAATTCATCGCCTGTATTCTAAGTGTAAGTGTTAAACAGGAACTAATCCACTCTCATGTTATATAAGTGTCTTCTGGGGAAAAAAAACAGCATTTAAAAAAAAAAAGTTGAACGAATTCAATCAATTAAATCACTTGTAATAAGTAAAATGAATGTAATGTTTCATTTAAGTTTAGAATTTATAAGACAGATCTCGGAAAATATTACAATGAGACGTGTTTGCACTGTGTGTGTTTGTGTGTGAATGTTAAGAACCTGTTAATAGAACGGATGGGCAGAAGGCTGCTTTTAATGGGAGGTTATGTGCTCATGACTGGCTGGGCTATAGTATTCACCATGGCTCTTGTATTTCAGGTATGCCTTTTTTTTTCCTTTTAGATTGAATAAATACCTCACATGTTTAACAAGAGCCTTGTGTGTATCTGTAAGTGCACACAATTATCTAAAATTCTGTAGGTTGATTTGGATTCATTTACCTGAAAAGTTTAATTTCATTGAACTGGTGATGTTGAATCGCTATTTTAATACCATTCCCTTCTAGCATGTAGTACACTGGATGCCTTACCTGAGCATGGGCTGTGTGTTTACCTATATCCTCAGTTTTGGGATTGGACCAGGTCAGTCAAACCTCACCACTGCTCCATTAACTTTTAAGTTATACTAAAGTCTCCAACAGCTCATCTTTATCATAAGATAAAGATTTTAGAAATATGTCTAAAAATAAAACAAACGGTTTTATTTACTCTTCTTGATTTTCTCTACTCTATGCAATCATACTGTAAATATGTAAATATGGAGAGGCAGTTTAACATTACTACAATGTTTAAAAATATATATATATATTTATTTTTTTTCGCATAATCGTTAAAAAAATCAGAATCCGGTTGGGAAAATATCTGAAACAAACTCTTTGTAACTTTTAAGGGTAGCCATAATTTCAAATGCTTTATATATTTTTGAAATATGTGCAAAAGGAAAAAAAACCACACTTTAGTTCAGAAAAGTCTGTCGTTCTCAGAACTATATAGAGGAGAAAATTTTGATGATGCAGAGGGATTTCTTAGCCTGCCAATATATTTAATACATTACAACAGCTTTTGTTGCATGTAGTCTTCAAGCACATGCACTGAATACATTAATACATTTATTATACATTGACACAGCTATTCAATACCTATTTGTAGAAAGTTATAACATTCAGATGTGCTTCATAACACATTTCTCCACAGCGGGGGTGACTGGAATTCTTCCTACTGAGCTTTTTAACCAAACAGCTCGCCCTGCTGCCTATATGATTGCTGGTTCTCTAATGTGGCTTAACCTCTTCATTATTGGAACGCTATTCCCATTCATTGTGGTGAGTGCATTTGTGACAAAGTGTTGCAGTTTACAGTTAACCAAAGTTCTGCAGTAGGAGAAAGAATAGAAATGGCCTCTATTACACTAAACAAATTGTCCAATCTTGAGTTTAACTCAATCTTGAGTTTCAGTAGGTACAGATGTGGAAGTAACATTTACAATTAGAGCATTTGACAGATGCCATTCTCCTGAGCAACATAAAGTGCTTTAAAATCTCTGTCAATGAATACACCAATACTGATTCGCTAGATCACAGATTAAGAATATCATTAGCCCAGAAAACAAACACTTGACTTTTAGCAAGACAATGTTTGCGTGAAAGTGTCCTTAGGACTATTTATGAATGGTTTATATTTGTACCCGAACTCTTAATCGTTAGCTGTATTGTGTAACTCTATGGAGGTTGGTATGAAACCTAATGTGTTTCCGTTCCTGTTTCTGACAGAATGGACTGGGTCAGTTCTGCTTTGTGCCATTTGGTGTGGTCTGTCTTCTCACTGCTTTCTATATACGACTTGTTCTGCCTGAAACCAAAGGAAAAACACTACCCATGATCACAAGCGAATTCCACAGGCTTAACTTCCACAAGAAAGACAAGACGAGTCCAAAGCCAGAACTAGGTGACATCCACCATTCAACTGCCTTCTAAGCTACTTCAAGTTCAAAGTTCAAGTTTTGTTCAATTTAAGTATAAATGTACTTCATAAATATACTTATTTATATATTTGGCCTTCTTTTACACTTATAGTAAGAAAGGTGGCGCTCTCTGTTAGAGTAGTAGTTTTATCCAAATACAACATTGACATTTAAACGTTTGTCTAATATATATATAAATACACTGATTAGTTATAAATCCTAGTTCCTATATCGTAATTAAAAGCTTGCATTTTGTAAAAGCTTTAACAAGATTTTCTATCCATCTCTGGATAGCACGTACATCAATAAACTCTCAAGTACGAGCAAGACACTGCTGATGTATTCTTTATTCTAAATGAAATCATTTGTTTACTACGTCCCGAGTGCTATGTGAAAGAGACCAGCTGACTTTTTTTTTTTTTTTTTTTTTTTAAATAGTCCAATTTTCCTCTTCTTAGGTGAGGGCACCAAAAGATTTAGATATCAGTCCACTGAGTCCTGGAGACAAAAGCTGTGTGATGGCTACAGCCTTGGCTCCTATTACAATCAGTGTGTCCTAAACATTGAAGAAAGAACATGATTAAACCGATATTACTGGTTTGATAAGTGTATGACATAAATGAGGAACATTTTGTAAGCATTGTACAGCAAGTTTTGCAAGTAATAAACGGAGATTTACTTTTAAAATATCTGAATAAAAATGCAAGTTAATAAGGAGCAGAGAATCTCTCTCTCAATCTATTAACACCATGCCTCTGCCCTTCTCCCTAACCCCAGCATTAGTGATTATTTTGAGGTAACCCTACATGTTAAAAGTTTAAAAAGAGAACTTCTGGCTTGCATTCATTTTTGTCAGAGCCATATTACAAAAATTCATGCAAAATTATGATTCGAGCACTGAACTGGCATTGTGGGATTTGATGATTGGATGTGTCCCAGGAATTGTTCCTTTAGAATTTATTATTATTATTTTTTATAAACATCAGTAATATACACTGCATTAGTTGGTAAAAAAAAATTGGGTTGTTCACAAAATCCCAAATACAATTTTATTTTATACTCATCTCTGTAGCAAATAAACAGAGACACAAAACAGTGTACAAAAACATCAATAGAAAAGTATGCCTCCAAAAATCAATGAAATTCTTGACTGAAATTGCAAAGAAACTTTTGTTTTTAAATTGGAGAAGATAGAATAACAAACATACGTACAAATGTACATTTTTTTTCTGTGCATGGCCTTATAGAAAAGTGTCAATGCAGATCACTGTACATGGTTATTCTTAAGATGGTCCTTCTAATGAGATTTTCCTACCCATTCACTATCAGTACTGGGAAGGCACTTTGCAATATACAGTTGTATGAAAACATAAGCAGAGTATAAATAAAACAATTCCAGTGATACAATGTGCCACAAACATAAGAGACAGAATATCAGTATTTTAAATCACAGAAGCATCCCAAACAGCTATGTCGATCTTTCACATAAATAACGGTTAAATGCACAGATTATTGTGCGGCGGTGATAAAGTCTAGACAATAACCAACAGGCGGATTTGATGGTTTGCTACCATCAAAAACAATTCAAAAAAGGGAGTCCTGGGTAGTTGCATACTTTCTCTGTTTAAAGGCTCGGGAATGACGCATTTAACCTAAAATTGAAAGAAATTAATGACTGAGGTGTTTAACTATTAAAGATAGCATAAAAAAAAACTTCCACAGTTCAAAGCAAACAAGGGTTGAAGTGAGGAATCGCTTTTAAACATGTCTTGAAAATCCCCCCCCCCCCCAACTGTATAATAAGTTCTTAGTTTTCGCAGAATTCTACTTTGAACCTGGGTAAATGTTTTGTTGTAGGTTTCTACAGATAATATTGAAGGTTTAATGTTTCCTCAGACAACCCTTGTACAGTTCTAAAGTGTAGTTCAAATAAAGCAGGCCTCTCACAGGCATATCTCTTAAAACACTTTTCCACCATATAGTAACTACCAAGTCACATTTTTTTCAGCGTATCTATATTGTTATTCTAAAGGACCAAGATTCAGTTTAAAAAAAGAAGGCAAATAGAACTTTAGATGCTGACAAACTGATGGCTTATTTATGCCACAAAAAGATTGATATGATCACACACTTTTACAACGTAATAAGAGCTTCAAGTGTGAATGTACAAACTAATGGAATACAACCTCAAAAAAAAACAAATTTCCCCACTCACTCTATGCCACCATAATGGCCAAGGGAAGTTATATACACAGAGCCCCATTACACAGAAGAAACAAACTTAATATTGGCCATATACAAGTATTTATATATACATATATTTCTTACATATGGTACCATTATATACACATCATGAATAGAAATTCTTAAGTTAAGCAAAAACGTTTGGACCCTGATCGAAAATAAGTCCTGATAAATAAAATAAAATAAAAAAAACTTAAAAAGCCCTCGGATTACATTATATACTTTCAATAAGAGACCATGATTTGTGTACACACTCTGCTTGGCCTTTCTCAAAAACACAGTTCAAAGACAAAATAGCATAGCGCAGATCTAAAGTTTACCAATTACTTTTTTTATAAACCATTTCATAAAGATGGGACACCAAAATCAATAAGTTAATAAAATATATTCTTCATCTCTTGTAATATCTTAGTCATACCTGAAATTGGTCCCTGTTAAAGATTCAAAACTCATAAGGTTTTGCATGACTCCGTACAATTAATCATGCAAATATTCATGATTCCAAAATTAAATGAAAGGGAAATAGCGTTAGCAACCATGAATTAGGAAACAATAAATAATTGAGTCAATATTATCTAACTCAAAACAATTTAAGAGCCTGGGACTTGCAGTGATATTTGCACCCAGGATTTAGTTTCACACAAATCGGGTTTAATAGGCTCTATGGGATGATTTACTATTCCAAAGATTCCAAATGAGTCATAGCTGAATCATTGACTGCTTCATTTCAACACGAATGGGGGGGGGGAAAAAAACAACATCATACTGGCAAACTTTCATGGCTAAAATCAACAAAGCAAAGGTTGATAGCAACACATAAGACAGAAACAAATGGCATTGAGGGTGAAAGATAGAACTGCAGTTCCTTGCAAAGCTGTGGATATCTGTTAACAGCAGATTTCTCTATTTTTCTGCGTTCACTTATCCCCTAAACCTACAGCATTGCTCCCAACCTCAGACTCCACGAGTGATGAGGCAAAAGCAGACTGGACAATCTGGAAACCAAATGACTCGAGCAGTGACATGTTCTGTTGTGGCGAGAATGGAGAACCCAGATCTCCGAGACTGGATGTTGTCCCACTGGGTTTCTTGTGCACCCGATGCTGGTGCTTATTGAGGTAGGATTTGGTGCGGAAGGTCTGGCCACATAAACCACAAGCAAACTTCTTCTCCATGTCTGTCTTCGGTTTGGAGCCGCACGGCATGTTTGCTGTGCTGTCAGCCTCGCCGTTGAAGATCAACGAGGTCACCTCAATCTCCTTGTCCTCTGCCTTATGCTCCAGTTTGAGCTCCGTTCCATTAGAAAGGTCCCCGAACGCAGCATCTGCTCCTTCCGATTCCTGATGGGGGCATTTTGAAGCATCTTCCTGCCCGTCTGTGGTGAAAACACAGAGTGAGACATAGGCAAGAGGGCCACGATAAGCATAAAGGATAAACAAACAACAAATAGACAATTAATCTTACATTATGTGAGACCTGTACAGGACACTAAAATATTTAGAAAGATCTAATAAAAAAATAGCTGCATGCAAGTACCAGTAATTATTCTAAGGTAGGAAATCTCTATCAATTACTAAGGCATCATGATTGTGTAATCATGCATGATGATTTGTTTTTGTTTTAACTGTTTCTAGTTCATCATCTTTCCTGCAAAATATACAACATGGTAACTCCCAATGTAGTTCACAAAACAGGGGAAATAGCACAACACTACCACCAATGTGGCGTTACAAGAGTTTGGAAATTTGGCCCAATATTGCACAGTTGGCCATCTGGAATGAAATCAGTTACATTTACAAAATGAAAATATTGTGCATTACTTCTCTCATATATAAGGTATACAGTTCAGCTCTACTTCTTGAGTAATGTATTGTGCATAGACGTGCATAGCCAGTGCATTTTTAATTGCACAGCATAAGTGTTTTTTTTTTTTATAAACAAAGTTGTGATTAAAAATGTTAGGTTTCTGCAAATCCGGCAGAGTGAACAAAATACTGTAACTATTTCTTGCTCGACAAGAAAGCAGCTATAGTGATATACTGATACACCTGGGCTGGTCATGACAGATAAAGACTTTATAACATCTAACTTTATGCCCACATTCTTCTGTGCCCCTATCGGTGTCTCTTCATACGTCTGCCCATTTGTGTATTGATTCCCCATCTATCTCTATTCGAATGTCTCCAGTTTTCTCAGTTTGCCTGAACATTAATCAAAGTCTGCCCATACGCCTTTCTCTCCATCTCAATGCGCCTGTCTCTCGCCCTCCCTCATGTGTGGCCATTTACTCTCTCCTCTTGTCCTTTGGTCTCTGTCCATCTGTCTTACTGTGCGTCTATCTCTTTTTGCCTGGCTGTTTGCATGTCTGTCTTGTCGTGTTTGATGAACACCGGTTACAACGGCTTTGCAACATAATCTTATTGTGTGAACAATACTAGGCTCCCTAGGCCCCTCTGCGACTGGCCTGTACTGACCTGTGAGAGGTGCGTGCAACGGGAGGCCTGGTGCTCCGCCACAGTGCCGCTCCCATAGCTCAGGCTGCACACCCAGGGCAGGAGGGCCCGGTTGAGCGAGAATTGCAGGCCCCGAAAACCCCCGAAAACACCCTTCTGCCTCAGGAAAAGGCATCAAAATCCGGCGACTGGTGCAAAGGTCTACACCAGCACAGAAAGACCCAATATACAGAAAGACATGAGGAGTAAAAACAGAAGGAGAGACAGAGATTCCAGGGTGGACACCTACTGTCAACACAGTCAGACTGGCATCACTTTCACTAGGTTTATGTACAGACCAAAGCTTGGCTGATGCAGCATCTGGGTAACATTACTTAATTAATCTTTTTCCATCATTACTTGCCAGGCCTGCAGACTTCTGTTTGAAGCTTATCTATAGGTATTATGTTGATTAATGCAGTACAATACTATAAATGTTTTTCTATTTCTTTTTTAGGAAATTACGCTGATTCTATAAAAAAAAAAAAAAAAAAGTCCCCAAACAGACTTCTATCGCAAAACTTTACATAATCAGAAAATTACAAGCAACTGCACCCTTTTCAAAAAGCGACTTTTGCTTAGAATATATGGCAAGCGTTCCTTCTACTTGAATAAATTATTTTCAATGTACAGTTAATGCAAAACTGGGCTTAGTGCTTTCCTTTATGTCTTAGCAAACATTTATAATGGATATAGTTATATTTTAGGATTTTGCTAACTGCTGTTTATAGGTTCTTTAAATAAAACAGAATGCATGTCTTCCCCGCCTTAGATTTTGCCATGATGTTCAAAAATGCACACGCAATAACATTTTAAGTTTGAATTTCTTTGTGGAACACCACATCATTTCACAAATGCACACAGCCTTTACAGCCTTACTAAAATCTTTGGCCTTCTGCTTTGTTTGATGTGCATTAGTTAAACTAAAGTTGTGCCATGGCCGCTCACGTGGTTATGACTTGGAAGTGATCTTCTATAGGGAAGTGCATACTGAGAACATCAACTACACTTCACAGAAATATAAAAAAGTTATTCATTTTGTTACTTTGTTAAGCGAGTATGCTACTTCTATCTAGTTAGAGCTAACATTTCTACACTTTATAAGCCTTACAATTCAAATAATAAAAAGCAACATCCTTTTCCGACAAAGAGGCCACATTCATCCACAGAGGTGTCTACTGCATGTCTTCCTGTGTGCGTCTACGCATGTCTTTATTTAATAATCTTCCAGTCTTCACTATACGACACCCATTTGTGCTTTTTAAACTTCCCATAAACTTCCAGGAGTTCATAACCTATACTATTCTTCAAAGGGTTTTCATTAGATTTAGGAGAAAGACATTTCGTTCATTAGTATCAGTGAGATCACTTAATCCCACAGAAAAACACTTGAGTTCTTCCACAACACACCATGCCCTCATGACGCTTGGTTTCTGCACAGGGCCACGATCACGCTAGAACAGGTTTGGGACTTTAGGTCCAGTGACAAGAACTATATTATTTCTAAAGTGCTTTAAACAACAAACATTGTCTTTACAGAAAAGGAAAACGTTCAAAATGTAATGCTGCAGCATCCAAAGTTTGGACAATTTTGTGCTATTAACTATGTGGGAACAGTTTAGGGAAGACTCACATGAGTGTAATGATCAGGTGTCCACATACTTTTAGCTATATAGTTTACACGTGCAAAAAGAAAAAGCGTTTACTTTTAATTCAGGCTACTAACCTTTTTGTCTTTTTTTTTTAGTTTTGAGTAAAGAATTGGATTCTTTTTTTCCCCATTTACTTTTGGTCATACTTTTTAGGTTGATGGCAAAATTTGTCTTCATTCATTCATCAACAAAATAATAATACCACCACTGCACACTGGATAACATATTAAACAAAGAAATCAAAAATCAATTTTAGTAATTAGGACTTAAAGTTTAGCACTGATGAAAATCTAAGACAATTAACCATCTTTGCCACACACCCAAACACCAGGTTTGCGATATTAATTATATTGCAATAATAATTTGGGAAGAAATGTCCATTCATTTCAAAAATACTTTTGCACATGCATTGATGCTTACTTAGCCAGAATATGGTGGAAATTACAAAAAGCAACATGTACAATGACTTTGCCATGCTAACTTATACAGCACCAGACAGCCTTCCATACTAACCAAGGCTGGTAGGGCTGAAAGTGTGATCACTTTTTTAATGCTTTTGCCAACCAACCACAAAACATGGCAGCCTTACTTGAAAGTGAGTGTGCAAATGAATTGCAGCAGTACGTGTAGATACATGCAGTGGCCATCATTCTCTTCAGCGACATTATAGGACGGGTTTTACAAATAACATCTAAATAGTCAAGCCTATGCGACAGGTTTTTAATATGCTTCCGCCAGTAAATGGAAAAATAACTTATTAATTAGAGGATGGACAAAATTATCCAAATCATAAGGGAAAGGATTTCATGCCATGTAATGGATTATGAATCAGGCATGAAGTAATATACAGCTCTCGTGTGACTTTTGCTTTTAACGTTAGATTTCCCCCATCTCCAACAACATAAATGATTCGGTCACAATTTCAAAGATTTTAAACAGCTTTTGAAATCGGCAGCACCATGAATCAGGTTGAAAAGCACCATGTGACCTTTTTATAACCACATTTCCATCATTCTACTGCGAGAAAACGGATGAGAGTAGGCTAGTCATACCTTTCAGAAACTATGACGTGGCAATCATGTGACTGGTCTTTAAACTGGTCATTAAAATACACTGATAATATAAGCGAAAAGAATGATGGAAATCAGCTGGTGTAAGAAATTAGTCCAACAGTATGGGCCGAGTGAGTGCATGAGCGAGCAGCAGGTGGTTGGTGGTTGTTTTTACACAAGCATGTGCAGTATTTAGGAGCAGGGTGAAAAGCCTGAGCGAGCAAGTGGAAGGGACACAGAGGCATGCTTGCCTTCCACCGCGCATTGGCGTCCTGAGAAGTAGGGGGCGCCGTTGTGCATCTGCGTCCTGCGGTCACGTGGCTCTAGGAACTGGTGAGCTGTGGAGGAAGGGAGCATGGACGAGCCGTGGTGTGTTTTTATATGTACCTTTAGGTAGGATGCAGTGGAAAAACCTGAGACCATCAAAAGGAGCAAAAAGCAAAACAGGAGAAAATAAAACAAGCAGAGACTTGTTTAACAGCAAGATAAGAATCTCCTGTCTTCTTATCATTATGAAAAAGATCTTGAACCCAAATCAAAAGACTTAATTCAGTCTTAATTACTCATGTACGATGACCTCTAATAAACTGGAAATCCATGTAGCAGGTGTCACAATTAGGTCTGGCAACAACAGGCCATGGATGCGTCTCAAACAGCAGAAACTAGGAATCACTGATGTTTACAACGTTTCCTTACTAGACTTTGACATTTTTCATTTTCATTTTCATTTTTTTTGAGCCTCTTAGCTCAAAAAGTATGGTGGACGGCCTCTTTGCCAAAACTGTCCACAAAAGTAACCACGAAGAATTTTTGTTGTTGTAACGTTCAAATTAATACATTCCTTAGTGATCTTTAACTTTACTTAATGCCAAGATTTATGGAATCACCACACCCAGAGGGTGTTTAACCAACTATACTTTATAGCAAACAACTAAATCAAATATGACAATAAATATGTTTTGATCCATGAATTAATATTCTAGCTCTGTAAAACAATCGGACATGAACAGCAGGTTCTCTCACAAGTCGTTACAGAATTCAGTAAAGATGACATAGGAAGTGTCAAGTAGGTTAGTATTAATGGATTGTACGGTATAAACGCATCTTTAATCCTGTTTCTTCCCGTCACAGAATTATTTCACATGCAGCGCTTCTTGAATGTAGACAATGTAACATTACTTTAACTAAACACTAAATATTACGTCGTTAATGGGAACACAATTTTGAGAGGAATCACTTCATTTAACTCAATTTCTTGAAGTTACAATTGATCCAAAATGGAAAATGTTCCAAGAGTCTACTTATTGTAAATAAAAACTGTTAAAACGGTCAAATTGCCTATAAGCACTGAGCAACTCTTGTCTTAATTCCAAAGATGCCACAAAGAAAAGAGGATCTCCAGAACTGTACCTTCATAAATGAGCAAGGATTCATGGACCTGCATAAATATACAAATTAGAAACACACTTATATGCTCGCCATTGCGACACACAGTCTCTCCTTTCTGCTCTGCTATTACTTATATAATAGAAAGCATTGTTTTTACAAAAAGGCAAGAAGCCACACTGAAATTTTGCAACCCTGAAAGTCTAAAGCTTAGTGTCTGTTCACCAACATTGTGAAGCTACTGACATTAGAGAACATTAGACTTATTTATTAACGTGCAAATAACGATGTTGCTTGTTAATGTTAACTCATAGTTAAATGCTAGTAAAGCAAGAAAACTTGTACATTTGTCATTGGTAAATACCAGGTCTGTGTTTATATGAACAGCCATATTTCCAGTACTTTATCAATAATCAAATATGTCCGAATACGTCATCAACAAAGTTGTTTATTAATTTATTTGGATAATTAAATAATTAAGCATACATGGTTTATGTTTAAAACGTTTCAGTAAAGGCAGTAATGATCTTTTCCTAATAAATGTCTTGTTAGATCATGCTTGGTTGCACCTAGTCTCATACAGCCATCATTAGCAAAAAGGGCATGCAACATATATAAAGCAACCAATCACCATTTGTTTTGTTCAGTGCCATGTTTAAAAACCTAGACTACTGTGCAACCATAGATACTTTGTTTAAGAAAGTTATTGCCTTTGCCAAAGCAAATGAAAGCTTCTTGATTACAGTTAATATTGTTTAGTCAATTTAAACTTGTTTACATATTGGGAGTTTGTATTGGAGGGAACCCGTCAGTCCTCTAGTTAGCAGAACTTGCTAACTGTCCTGGAGGTGGATGGTAATGATCAAGCTATTGAACTCCTGACAATCTAATCTGTCAAAGAACCTTTATATAACATGTTCCTTGGGCTGCTGCTACAATGAGAACTTTTTCTACTTCCTCTGAAAGACTACGTACACACACAACACAAATTCTGCACTGGAAAACGATGAGACAGCCGGAAGTTTGTTGGATACAGCTATTGCCATATTTTACGTTGGTATTGGTCTGTAGGCTGCTGCTTCCCAAAGCCCAACATAAAGCATATGGAGTCCTAGGCCTTAAGCATTACAAAACAAAAAGCGTGAACATATTTTAGTAGTCTATCTGAGCATTACCTTTATTGCATATGCTGCAGTAGTTGTGAGGTCCTTCGCTGTGTTTTTTCAGGTGGTCGGTCATATAAGCAGCCCTTAAGAACTTGCCGCACACCTGGCATGGGATTTTGTCCTCATGGCAGGCCAGGTGAGACCTCAGCCGATCTCGTGTTGCAAATGATGCGTTACAAATCTTCAAAGACAAGAAGGGAAATCAATGCCAGTAAAAAAAAATCTAACTTAGATGATAACTATTTGCCATAAGGCTATGACATGTGAACGTATTCATATTCAAACTTGGATAAAAGTGCTATCTTGCTCTCACCTGACATTTATGAGGTCTCTCTGTGGTGTGCACTTGTTTGATGTGCCCATTGAGGTGGTCTGGCCTGTAAAGCATATACAAACAGATTCACTCAAACATACAGATGTCAACCTGAAAGATGCATCTGATAGGGCTGATGAAATTTTTTTTTGACCATGGGTGTGGGTCAAAGTCTCATTTGCTCCAGTACAGTAATTTGGGCTTGGAAGATCTCACCTGGAAAAGCCTTTCCCGCAGTTCTGGCACACGTATGGTTTACCCACGGCTCCATCGTGAGATCGCACATGGTAAGACATCCTGTCTTTGCGTTTGAACCGCAGACCGCACACAGGACATGCGTATGGCTTCTCCCCAGAGTGAGACAACTTGTGTCGATTGAGGTGATACACGTCTCGAAACACCTTTCCACACAGATCACAGCCCACATGTCGTCTCGTCCTCTCCCGTTTGCGATTTCCGTCCGTCTGCACGCAGTTCTGAGTCTGAGGAGCAGACACTGCCGTATCCACAGACACTTGGTCTCCGCCTACGCCCACCGACCCAAGCTGGGCTTCGTGGTTTCTCAGCTGCACAGCGTCGCTCAGCATTTTACCACAAATGCCAACAGGAAAAGTACCTTCACTGTCGTCAGTCTCACCGTTATTATACACGCCGGGCACTGGCGGATCTTCTTTCTTGGGTCGTCCTCTGGCTCGTTTGGAGGTTGGAGAGGCCTCACCGTTTACCTCGTTGGTCGTGAAGGCTGATGGAGAGACAGGAAGGCCGATTGGGTGGGAGCTACTGATCAGAGGTGGAGGAGCGCTTCCATTGTCACTATCGAGGCCGTGCCTGTTAGTAAACACGGCGCCGTTTGGCACGTTGGTGTTTGACAGGAAGCTGAGCTCTCCACCGCGAGACGGTGGTACCAGGATCTGCACGTTGGACTGTTTGATCACCTCCTGGCAGATTTCAATGACAGAGCGCATAAGCAGGAACTTGGCGGCAGTCATGAGCTCCGGGAAGCACTCCAAACGCACCACGATCTTCGATGTGTACGCGAAGTCCAGGATGTCTCGGAAAACTTTGGGGCTGATCGTGTGCATCTCGAGTTCTTTGCCCTCGTTGTCGCCCTCGCTCTGACAACTGAACACCGACTCGAAGTACTCGCTGCACGCCGCCAGCACCGCTTTGTGCGCTGGGAAGCTTTCCTCTCCGACGCGCAGGATCACGTCGCAGAATCTGCCACCATCTTTTCTTTGGCTGTTGAGGTTATGTAGCATCTCGGCGCTGTGCTTGCTCACCTGGTACGTATAAGAGGAATTCCACGGCTGTTCTGTTCTCTCCATGCCGCCTTCCATTTACTACAATGATTAGCGCATGTGACAGGAAGGCTAATAAACATGAACCGAAAGGAAAAATATTCCTGTGGTGGAAAAAAATAAACAAAAACACTTTCAACAACGACCACCCCTCTCCGTTTTAGCTTCTAACATGTTAGCAGGGGGAAAATGGCAGCCCCCCAGCTTCCTGTGAACTTTGACCTTTGTTTTGGAGGGAGGGGGTATCGTTCGTGCTTTATTTGATATATTTAGACAAAATAAAGCGCTTATTGTTAATGTCCAGGCCGAACAAGTCTTAACCGCGCTTATATGTCAGCTATATTCACTGACTGTAGTTTTTGTTTGTGAATTCTGAATATTGTTCATCTTCCTGGTTTCTAACCCCCTCCTCCTCGTTATGAATTCACATCCTTGTTTTCAAGTGAGCCCCCTCCCTCTCTTATTCCCCTCCCCCAAATGTAGACGATTACATTTGCGACACAGAAAGACGACAGTGGCGTCAAATACGGGCGCTTTGTTTCCACTTAACACAGGAGGTTTATATTGTATAAATACAAATAAATGTGCAGTGAATAGGAGCGAACCAGAAGCTCGCAAGACCCGCCCACTGAGGATCTTTCCAGTAACACAGACACGCACTCGCTCGCCTAAACTGGGGCTCTCATTAATAATGAGCGTTTAGTTGTTCATTTGAAGCTATGCATAACAGAAACCTAAAAAAGCTCCGTAACCTCAGTCTAGAAGAATGTGACATAGAAATACACAAAACATTCTCATTCGATCTTCCTAGCGGTTATTTCTAGCGAATGCACGACTACTTTTGGTATTTATACTGTTAGTGGATTTTTTTATTGTTAGCCAGCTATGCTACATTCCAGGCAGAATAGGCAATGACATTCTTACATCAGTTTAATTAGCCTTCCAGTGGTTAAAGCTCAGAAACATTGTGTACATCTGACGAAAAAAAGAATAAAAGAATGCTAGTGAACTTTGGCGGGGTTAGGGGGAGGACCTGGTTAAAAA
Source organism: Liobagrus marginatus (assembly GCA_028566295.1). Taxonomy (NCBI): domain Eukaryota; kingdom Metazoa; phylum Chordata; class Actinopteri; order Siluriformes; family Amblycipitidae; genus Liobagrus; species Liobagrus marginatus. Next base: position 9,810,507 of record JAOUQX010000014.1, read on the forward strand.
GTTATCGATGGTTAACAAAACACTGGTGAAGAGAGATCAGCCAGCTGTAGTCACCATCCTACACACAGATGTACCTATTTTTTTTTAAAACTAATTAGGTGTTTCATATTTTATATATGTGTTCTTTTATTTATTAGGTATACTTAATTAATTCCCCCTGCGAAAGGGTCCAATGATGGTAACTTGCCAGTTCTCCAACACCACTTCCATTGTAAAGTTTGCCGACGACACAGTCGTGATGGGTCTGCTATCCAACAACAGCGAGATGGACTACCTCAGAGAAATTAAAAACCTAGAGTCATGGTGCCAGGATAACCATCTCCTTTTGAACGTCAGCAAAACAAAGATGATCGTAGATTTCTGCACAAAACGAGAGA
>JAOUQX010000014.1:9826404-9839429 GCA_028566295.1 Liobagrus marginatus
TATATATAAGCTGAATTTTTAACCCTTAATGTTAAAATGTTAATTGATATGTTTGATATAAACTTACAGTACATATAGTGGATTTAATACATTTATTATTTATCATTTATATATTATCATTTTATACATGCAGTATAAACGCAACAAAATGCTCTATAAGGACTAACGTATTGAAACACCTGACCATCATACATGTTTTTTTAAACCTGGGGTGCTGTTAATCACAAAGGTTGAGATTAAGATCAGAACAGAATGAGTTGTTCCACATTAACCCTGACAAAGCATTATGCATCATTATGGAGCTCACTTTGTGCACAGGGCATTATCATTCTGGAACAGTGAAATTTTTCAAGTGTTTTAAAGAAGTCTCTTCTGGTCACCCAGCTTGCATTTATTTAGTCCTGTAGAATTGTTTAAATAAATAAATAGTGTTTATATTTCTACTGTTTAAAATAATTTTTCTATTTAATTATATTTTAAAATAATTTATTCCTGTGATCAATGCGAAATCCTTAGTCCTCAGGCCTCAGTATCACATGATCTTTCAGAAATCATTCTAATGTTAATTTTGGGCTCAGGGCCTGAGCGGTGATCGCTTTGTGGTGCTGGGAATTGAACCCATGATCTTGTGTTCATCAGTCCGACACTAACCACTGAGCTACCACTTCTCCTATTCTAGGCGACTTTGTGCTTCCATCATGGTGGCAACAGCTTTAGAAATACAAACCTTTGGCCATATATTGTATGTGTTGTAACTATAGCAGCAAATGCTTTTATGTTTGGCTAAAATCAATATATAAAATAACCGAATCTTGTGTCGGTTTTAGAATTTCAGCGTAACATTTGTCAACTTTTGTTTTCTATCCCTCTATTTGTAAATGTCGCAGCTACAGAGCAGAAGAAGAGAAGCAGAGCTAACAGAGGTGGCCCTTTGGCACTGGTCCCTGAACCTGCAAGCCAAGGTAACAACAACTGCATCACCTGGACATTTAATGTCTTCAAATATTATAGGATTGAATTTCGCATTATAGGATTGAGTTTTTTTTTGTGTGTGTCAATTATTTATTTATTTATTTATTTATTGTGTGTATTTATGACTGCAGGTGCTCTGGGCCTGGAGACAATGGGTTGTTGAGTGTCAGAGAAAACAGAGCCGTCTGGCAGCAGCAGCTCAGTTCTACAGAGATGAACTGCTACGAGAAGGCACTACTTGCATCCTTACATACGCAACACACATGAGTGCATTCTCTACAAACATGGCTCTCCAAAGCCATGAACAGGTGTGTATAAATGGAATGGAGACATTTTTTGACAAGGTTGTATATAACGTATATCTATACATTTTAAAAAGGTGAAAATAAATGTGCGTATATTTAAAATGTTGTCTCATAGAGTTCACGACAGCTGCAGGCAGTGGTAAGGAGGTGTGCCCTGAAATGGAAGCGGCAGGCGTTGTGCAAATCTTCTAGGGAAACAAACAAAAATGATGGTACCTCTAAAACAAAAAAGTGTGTATCATTTACCCTGCCTGAAGAGCACAGCCAAAGAGACCCTGACCCACCACCCAGTAGCCTAGCTACAGATCACAGCCAAAGCCACACCCTCTCATTAACCAGAAGCCTAGTTACAGAGCAGAGGACCGATGATTCCGCTGTAAAGAATCTGTAAGTATACACCAGTGAAGCAATAATTTAATTAGATAGATAATTATTGATAAATAACAAATTCATAGAGTACGGTTGAACATCGCAGTTTATCAGTGGTTGTCATGTAGGCATTCCTGAATTATTTAGCAGGGTGGATTAGAGTGACTGGACCTGGTGTAATAAAAGTTTTAGCTATAACTAATGAAAGCTATTTATTGCTATTTATGCATTCATTCATCATTCATTGTCTACCGCTTATCCGGTTCAGGGTCATGGGGACGCTGGAGTTTATCCCAGCTAACTTAGGCGTGAGGCAGGGTACACCCTGTACAATCGCCAGTTAATCGCAGGGCTAACACTTAGACATAGACATCCATTTATCTCTCACATTCACGCTTATGGACACTTTAGAGTGGCCATTTGACCTATGCCCAATCGCATGTGTATGGAGGCGGGAGGAAATCGGACTAACCGGGGGAAAAACCTGCGCAAGCATGGGGTGAAGATCTAAACTCCACCCAGAAAGACCCAGGGCAGAAATCGAACCAATGACCTTCTTGCTATAAGGCAAGAGTGCTAACCACTCTGCAGCCATGCCGCCCTTATTGATATTTAATATCAACATAAAGCAATCATAAATAATAGCTAGATTTTTTTTGTAAACAGCAACCAACATTATGGAAAATAATTGGGCAAAGATGCATTGTAACTGCTACGCAATAACCGCGGTACCTTAGTCTCCAGTTTAATTTCTATTGCCATGAAAACAATATATTTTATTAGATTTTCAGTCGTTTTTTTTTATCTTTCTCTGATATCTGTATTGCAAAAGTCAATATTTTGCTAACATATTTGATTTAAAAATGATGTAATGTGTCTAAACCTACAGGCTGTTTGTTCGAGCATCTAGGCTGCAGCCACGAAGGCCCGATGACTTATTTCACTCCCCTGCCAAAGAACAGCTGCAACACAGTGACACGGGCAATAATCAAAATCCAACACCTCTTGGGAGGTCCAGGTATTCACATGATCAGCACAAACAACACAAATTGTCAGGGAATGCTCTGATTGTAAAAACGTCAAGCCAAAAGATCTGGGCACTACAAAATCTTGTAAAGAATTTGACAAAATAAAATTGCATGGAATTGTGCGAAGACTGATAAGTGAGGGTTAAATATATCACAATTATTTAATAGTTTAAATTCTTAATATCATTTTCAATGAAGCTTTTTTTGGTTCATCTTTAAAAAATAATGCAGGAAGCTATTCCCAAAGAAGCCACTTGAATGAAACTGCTTAGCGAATCATTCATTCATTCGTACATTCATTTTCTATTTATTTTTATTATCCTATTCATGATCACAGGGGGCGCTGGATCCTATCCCAACTAACTTCGGGTGTGAGGCAGGGTACACCCTGTACAATCTCCAGTTCATCACAGGGCTGCTTGGGAACTCCGTTTATTTATTTATTTGTTTGTTTGTTTATTTTTTTACCAATTAAGCTATATATTAAAAGATCATTTTGAAAAATACATATACATTGCATTGTGTAATGCATTTAAAACATTTCTGTTACAAACCATACAGATCTAAAATAGTGTCAGATAATTCTGTTACAAAATCCATTACATTCATTTATCTAACCTCTTTATTACTTTGTTTTCATGTTTGAAGTGTTCAGCCACAACAAGAAGGTCAAAGTGAAAATGGATCCACATCACTTTTAGCTTCTGTTCCAATGGCTTGTGCTTCTCCTGTACTGAATATAAAGCCTCCAGTCCTGGCCTTTACATCCGGCTCTGCAGGGCTTTTTACAATACAGAATAGTGCGGTCCTAGAGAATCAGGGGGTCCTGCTTCCTCCTTCTTCGTTTACAGCATCTAAATCATCGTGCATGGTGAATATTACTAGAATAGAGTTGCATTTGCATTGATGAAACATACCTTGCTTAATGAGTTAAAATTTTTGTTTCTGTTTCTTCCACATTTTTAATTGATCAATTTCTTTTTCTTTTCTTTTCCTTTTATTGTTTCTTTACATGTCTCTTTTACCAGGTGCAGCCGACAAATTCCAGACACAAGGATCCCTCACTGCTCTCCCCTCAAGATTTCAGACACTTTGACCTGCCTGGCCCAAGTAAGCAATGCTTTCACAAACAAAAAACATAGTTCCATTTAATAATATTGTTGGTATGGGTAAAAAAACAAAACAAAACGTAGCTTAAAAATAGTACAGCATTAATACATGATTTACATGTAATCAAAAAAGTAATTATGGCAGTGAAATGATGTATGTAAACTGCATGCCTTTATATATAATGCAATACAGTCGATTTAATGCAATGCATATAATGCAATAAATAAAGTAGTGTTTAGCATTATACTTTTGCATTTAGATTTACTACAGTTACATACAATTATTATGACTTATATTCATCTCCGTTATTGAACTGAGCAGTTAGGGGCCTTGTTAAAGAGCCCAGCAGTGGCACCTTGCTGGTCCTGAGATTTAAACTCATGACCTTCTGATCAGCAGCCCATCAATTTAACCACTGAGCTGCAATTTGCATTATAAAAGCATTGCACATGAAGTTACTTTTATTTCTGAGAGAAAATCTTTTATTGTTTGTTTATACTCTCCATTTCATCTATTGGTTTTAAAGTTTAGGACTGTTTTAAGAATTTTGTACTGAATCCTTTTAATACCTCTGAATATTTAACGAGCAGGTGTGTGTAAAAATGTTTTTGTGGATGACGAAGATGATGACAGTGAAGATACCATGCCCCTGCAGAAAAGCGGTGATCCTACTGAAACTCTGAACATGGAACTTCATAATATCAGACTCGACCTGCAGAGATATCAGCAAGACAAGACTCAGCTGCAGTATGTAATATGTCCTGAATGTTTTGAGGGCATTTCTAGCAGGTGTTAAGTATTTATTTGCAAAGCATAAGTCCTGGTGAAAAATTTGCCTCTCTACAAACAGGACATGGCGCAAACTTCAAAAAGTGATGAAAAATTGGCTCCAGACAACAGGCAGAGATGCAAATACTGAAGAAAGAGAAAGCATTATACAAGAGTTAAATGAGGTATTCATACAATGTGTTTGTTTCTCCTTTTCGGTCCAAGATACGACTAAAGAGGATGACATGTTTGGCTGATAGTTTTTTGCGTTGGCTGGAATGACTTGATTCTGAAAGATGATGGGTTTTTTGAAGGCCAGCGTTCGATGATACGTACGATAAATTTAACACTTAATACTAATAATAACATTAGGATTTAAAATATGCATATCCTTTTGCATAGGATTTATGTCATCATTGTGAGAGGGAACGTGTGCACTTGAATAAGTTCAAATGTTTTGTTGTGAAATTACAATAACCGTGCATCCCAGGTTGCAGTCATTTTGAACAAAAGAAAACCGTATTATTGTCCCTATGCAGCAGTACAATTGTGAAAGTCATGATATCATTCAAGAGTTTGAATTATGTCGAGCACGCAGTATGTCAAATGATGAGCTATTACATTATGACCACTGACCGATGAAGCGAATGACACTGATTATCTCATCGCGGCATCTGCTTGTGGGTGTGATATATTACTGTTAGTGGGTAGGATGTATTAGGCAGCGAGTGAACATTTTGTTCTCAAAGTTGCTGTGTTAGAAGCAGGAAAAATAAGCAAGAATTAGGATTTGAGCAAGTTTGACAAGAGCCAAATTGTGATGGCTAGACAACTGGATCAGAGTATCTCCAAAACTGCAGCTCTTGTGGGGTGTCCCGGTCTGCAGTGGGCAGTATCTATCAAAAGTGGTCCGAAGAAGAAACAGTGGTGAACTGGTGACAGGCACATGGGCTCCCAAGGCTTATTGATGTACGTATATGGGGAGTGAAGGAGCCCCAACTCACAACTTACAAAAGAAAGAATCTGCTGCTAACATCTTGGTGCCAGATACCACAGCACACCTTCAGGAATTTTATGCCTCGACGGGTCAGGGGTGTTTTGGCAGCAAAAATGGGGCTAACACAATATTAGTGATTATTTCCCGCTTATAAGCAAGCATTTAAAAAAAAAAGAAGCATCTTCAATAATATATACATTTTTAGTATGTTTTCATGCACTAGCAGGCATGTTTTTATAATTTGTCAAAAAAAATGTATCACTTGTAAACCTGCTTTACCATGCCACTGCTAATTTATGCATTCTAGTTCATATTATTGTTTTAGACATGTAAGGATCAGCCAGTTATTTCGTGTATTTAATTTAAATTGAGTGATTTGTAACAGGTGAGCACTTTAAAAGGTTAAAATATTTAGGTGTATATGGAGCACAACGACAAATAAGATTCCTCTGGATTACGTTTAACACACATTCTTTATGGAGCTCAGTTTAAGAATAAATCAGCCTGTGGGAATAACAGCTATCAGGTGTGTTATTGTTGCATTTGGCAGGTTCCCCAGTCAATCAGTATTTTACATTGTGTTTACATGTTCTTTGTGTCTACGGTATCTGACTAATTTAAATAATAAGGTTTTATCCTCTTTTGTATTTTACAGCTGGCGAGCCGCATTTCTGTTCTATCTGAGAAAATAAGTGACCAGAAGCCCACCATGATCTGCCATGCAGCCAGAGTCAGCAGTATAGAACAACTGCTGAGGGCCAACCTTAAATTGTAAATACCCTACATTGTGTTTTGCAACCTTTCCAGTAAGCAATAGCTGGGTCAGATAAAGGTGAGAATATAATAATTTTGTTTGAGCAAATAGATGGTCACATTCAGATAATTGTTACATTAAATCTGTTATCTGTCAATACTTTTAGTAGATTTAGCAAAAAATGTGTAAATTAGTAAAGTAAATACCAGGAAATATTGTACTTTATCATGTATAACATTTTATTTATAAATGAAATCATTTATAATTGTTGATTATATTTAAACATATTTTCCTTTTGCATTTTTTTTTTTTTAATTTTCTGGTTTTTTTTTTTTTAATCTTTTTTATGAACAACACATGTATAGTGTTAAAAAGGAACCTTGGCTAGCAGGCACACCATTTTTTTGTAAAAGCTGGAAGCAAGATGTCTGTGACGCACTATGATTCCTTCCACATGAACTCAGAGCCCAGAATACCATTCCCTCGGAAAACACGCCTCTTTTCTTTCATAACAGTGTGTGGACCCTGTTTTTCACTTTAACTCTGATATTAATAAAAATAAGAGCTGCTCTACGGAGTTGTGAAACTTCCAGTTTAGTAACATCACTGCTTTTGGCTATGCTTGATTGACACAAAGAATAACAGATTAAATGTTATCATGCCATATTCATCATTAATTTCTAGGTTTTGTATGCATGTATAAATAATGTTTTGCATTAATGTTTTTACTGTGTGGTATGAAATGTATTGAAAGGTGAGGAGTAAAAAAAAACATTTGGAAACAGCTGTAATGAGTTGTGTAATAAGTTTTGATTTCAAAAATCTTTTAAGAGCAAATCATTTTTGGTATTTAGGACCTCTCATACCACAGCAGTTTACCAACGATTACACTTCATACTAAGAACTATTTATAATGACGGTTTAATGTTGCAGAAAATCTTGATTAATTTGAAACACTTGATAAATAAATTCTTCTTATTATGTTCCAACAAATAATTTTGACGTTTCCATAAATTTAAACAAATGTCACGGTATATATTCTGTGAAATTTTACATTTTTAACTGTTCACTATTAGCGTTAGATTATGTGGCGTATCCATTATGCAAATCCATGTACAGTATAAGAGCAAACATATTTAAGTGCAGTAATATAAAACAATGATTAGCCTCGGAGCCTTTTGTATTGTGTATTGTATTATTTTATTATTTGTTTTTGTAACTTTTATATTTTCATGGTATATTTTGAACCTCTATTAAAATGCTGCTACGGCATTTGTTTAAACAATCAAAAATAAAAACGTGGGTTAAGAGGTAAAGTGCCCAATCTGGCAACACTAACCTGCTGTTCGCTTAGGGGTTTTTTGAACAACTGCATGCAAGACTCAGTGCAGTGAATTAGGCAGCATGATGAAGGGGTTGTGTGGAATAATTGTCATTTTCTTCTTCTCCACTGCTGTGTGGGGTAAGCTCGTACTGCTCGCTAAACTAAAACCTGTTGTACTATTAACTGTACATCTTCTTAAAATTTGTTTCATGCCCGGATATTTCTACAGTATGAACTCAGTGCTGGACATAAATATGGAATACTATGAGAATATAAATATTTAAAATAGCAATAATGGATAGTACAAGCATAACATGTCATCATGGCGGTTTAAATGGGAATCCAGGGTAAAATGCATGTACGTATACAGAAGAGGCTGTACTATGACTGTAATTATCATTGGGGTCATGTCAAAGTAATATCTAGATAACTCATTTTTCTGATGAATAGTTCTATCCTGCAGAAAGCATTCCATTTCAGTGGATTTTGAATTTGTCTAAAGGGGCAGGTGTACTGTTTACTCTTGTACTAGATTGAAATCCTTTATGTTTCATTGAACCTGAGTTGGCTGTGTGATACAGCAAAAAAGATGCGCTGGTGTATAGTGTCTGAGCCAGAACGAAGGAAATGTGCAGACTTGGCTAAAGCACTCGGAGCCGCTTTTTCTCCTGCAGCCACATTATACAGCCAGCTGTCATGTGTTAGAGCCTTCAGTACTGCTGACTGCCTCAGTAAGATACGGGTGCGTTACTGCTACTTGCATTATATATTACTGTAACAATAATAACAACAATGATGAGCCCCAACCTTAGACTTCTAATATAAGTCTTCAATGTTTCTATTTCATGCATTGCCCATCCTGCCCTCAATATGATCAAATGTATTGCAATGTTATTACACATGCTGAAGACTATAAAGATGAGCTTAAAATTGCACTGGTATTCATTTGATGCCATTTGTTACTGTAATTTCAGGACAATAAAGCTGACCTTGTGACTTTGGATGCTGGAGAAGTCTACTCTGCAGGAAAGCAGTTTGGTCTTGCAGCAGTTGCCAAAGAGATCTACAGTGATGGTAGAACTATTGCTAAGCAATAAAATCAGACTATTGAATTTTTTTAAATGAATTTATTTTAGCGCTTACTGAATATTATACAAGTTGTGTATTGTTGCAGGCTCGTGTGTCCTGGCAGTGGCAGTAGTGAGAAACATAAGCTCAATAGACATCCACTCTCTTAAAGGAACTGTGAGCTGTCACAGTGGAGCTCGGTGGACTTCAGGCTGGAATTTGCCTTTAGGGCAGTTGCTTTCCCATAACATTCTGCCATGGACTGAAGGACAGCCCCTCAGTCAAGGTGATTATTCTATACTTATTTATTTATTCTCACTTTTACAATATTTGTCTAATATCTCTAGCCACTACATCTGGTAAATGTGTGATAACAATGGACAAGTGTTTTGGCATGTTTACTTGAGAATAAAACAGAAGCAATTATGAACTCCATTTATTACTTCTTTTGTTGTAAGTAGAGCCTTGGCTGAAACATGTCTGTGTATTCTATAAAACAATTAAACTGTTCATTTTAAAGATGTAGAGTCGTGTTTAAAATGTACACGTTTATTAGTTGCTGATGTATTTGAAATGTAAATGTAAATTAAATTAAAATTTAATTTAATTTCAAATAAAAAGTAAATACCTTGTAAAAGTAAATATATTTGATTTAATATATATATATATATATATATATACACACACACACACACATATATATACACTGTATATATAAAAGCTTTTTCTGCTTTCTGTCAGCTGTCAGTGCTTTCTTCAATGGCAGCTGTGTGCCCGGAGCTGGCACTATGCCATTCAGCAGCTTGTGTTCTAGATGTCAAGGCCAAAGGTCATATGTCCCACAGAGGAACGTTTACTGTGAGACATCTCATAGTGAACCATTCTACCATAACCAGGGGGCGCTCAGGTTTTTGAAATGCACGCTCACTACATGCTATAAAAATCATTCACTCTACACAAATTTACAAATTGCGTACCACTTACTTTCTTTCAGATGCCTAAATTCTGGGTCAGGAGATGTGGCCTTTGTAGATCATACAGCCCTGGAAATAATTGATGGTTAATGCATAGATGTTCTATTGTTACTACTTCTTTTTAGTACTCTTGATATATTCAGCCTAGGCTACTGACAGAGACGTCACTCTATTTTTCCTTATTTCTTGTCGAAATCTGCCACACTCGATCCAAAACTCTACAGACAGTGTGAAGGGTGAGTACAGGCTATTGTGCACAGATGGCACTCGAGCTTCCCTGAGCAGCTTCAGAAAATGCAATTTCGGCCGTGGCCCAGGTGGCGCTGTGGTTACACGTATAAACAACCAAAACCTTGCTCGCAAGTTTCTCTCAGCAATTCAGGTAACCATGTCTGAACATTGCATGTGTTAATGTTAGTTCTGCTAACATTTTCCTGTGATCATTTATTATTGTTTTTATTAGACAGCGTTTGGCTCAAGGGGAAGAGAGCGTCATCGGTTCCAACTATTTGATTCATCAGTTTATGGTGTGGGAGATCTGCTTTTCAGAGATGTCACTAATAAACTGTCCATACTGCAACATGGCACAGACATCAGTCAAGTACTGGGACTGGACTATGTTGCTTTGCTCAAGGGGTTAAGACATGAAGGTATTTGATTTAGCCCAAAATTACCTCATGCTATTCATATTTTTTATATAGCAAATATTTATTCAGACTTATAGGCCAATAAGTATAGCCCTACACACCATTTACTATAGACTAATAATCAAACCTAATGACTGCATGTATTTGTGTGTGTGTTTTTGTTTTAGGTAGTTCTCTGGAGGACAGTGTAGTGAGGTGGTGCTGTATAAGTCATGCCGAACAGGAAAAATGTGAACAGTGGGCTTTAAGCATAAAGTCTTATCCTCTTGTATGTGTGAGTGCTTCGTCCATGAGCGACTGCATTGAGATGATCAAGGTCCAGTAAGATTAGCATAAGTTTTGAATAATTAAATATGCGATTGTATGGTTAACAGTCAGACATTGCTAACGTAGATACAGAAGTTTATTAATGACAGTAACAAACTGCTCAATATTATATTCTGGTTTCCTTAGCAATATCTAGATGTATGTGACACTTTAGGAACGAGAACAAGCAGTCAGACAACGTTTTTCTGTCTTTTTACAGAGGGATAAAGTGGATGCTGTGTCCCTGGATGCTACACATGGCTTTATAGCAGGGAAATGTGGTCTTGTAGCTGTAGTGGCTGAGTATTATGGTAAAAATATACGACAAACCGGATGGAATGCTTTCAATTATGACTCGTGGTATTCCTAATAATGTTTTTGTACGTAAGGGACCAATTGTGAATCCACTGGACCTTTAGAGGCTAAAGGTAAGCTGTGAAACCTTACTGACTGTATCTATAGGAAAGCAATATACGGTCAGCTGTAATATTTCCTATCATGGTTGTACAGTGTATAAGGTACTTTTTAAAGACAAAATGTTTAAATCCACTAGACTTGTTATCAGTGTACGGAGTGGCAGTGGCACGGCGATCTAGTAGAAGTGTGTATGTTGGGAATCTTGCTGGCCGACGTTCCTGCCACGGGCATGTGTACAGTCCTGCTGGCTGGGTTCTGCCTTTCCAGCACTCACTGATTTCAGAGCACAACAACAGCGCCCCCTGTGATCCGAATAAAGGTAATGCATGTTAAAGTCCAAGCTGTTTCCACCCAACAGAAGTACTACTTCTACTTCTAGTACACAAATCCTAGTAATTATTAGTAGTGTCTAGCTATTAATTCTTAACATCTGATTTGATGATCTTTTGATGGCAGTGTACTCTAAGGTGTTTTGGAAAGGCTGTATGCCAGGTGCTGAAGGAAATCTGTGTAGGGTCTGTGTTGGTGGGACAGAGGAAGCGGCCACCAAACGTTGCTCCAATAACCACAATGAGCGCTACTATGGAAATATGGGAGCTCTGAGGCAAGAGAATATCACAGCATACATTCACTGTGTTTTGGACTGGAGAACTGGAAAGGTTACTGTACTTACTAAAGTTTGAACTGCAGTCTAAACAACCTCGGTTCTGAGCCGTGGCTTTCTTATAATTAAGATTTCTTATGATAAAGATTTCGTAGTTGTCAGGACAGATGAAGAGGGCCACTATTTGATCCTTGAGTAAAGACTTTACTGAGAGTTGAGATATTCTGTATACTCAGACTGTATACCACCTCACAACTAAACACAAGTGTAGTTATGTGGGTGGGCACGCAATCGTCGTGGCCAATACAAAAATAAGCTTTGACCTCTAACTTGGCCACAAAATACAATCCATCTACACTTACGTCCTTACAACTCGGTCGATCATGTCAATATAATAAGTATCTTAAGTCGTAACATTATTGAAGGACTGCAGGTATTTGTCCAAATTCTTTAAGGACTCTCAGGAATTGTGAAACCACAATAAAGCAAAAACAGTATGTGACCGTTTATTTTAAAACAAAAAACAATTACCGTATTTTCCGGCGTATAAGACCGCTTTCTACGCCCAAATTATAATACCAAAATAGGGGGGTCGTCTTATAAGCGGCGTACAAAAAATACCAGGTGAAGAAGTCGCCAAAAACATGTTAAAAAGCCTACCGTGTGCTCGGCAATGCTGTATACAGTGTACGCTGCTCAGCCAATCCTGAGGAACGGCGATGCACTCTGTTGCTGAATGCTCAGAATATTGTCTTGGTCTAGAAGCATGGACACAGCTAACCATAACACTGAGCGTCTTTATTTTTCTTAACGTGGAGCTGAACATACAACGATGCCGTGGATTACGAGGTAAATCTCTGTTTACAAAAACTTCTGCATTCTCTGTTCTCGCGATACTATATACTTCCTGGTAGCATAGGATCCAATCGCAGAGAGGAACAGAAGTAGCCCGAGGCTAACGTGAGCCCGGGTGTTGACAACCAACGTGAATGGCGTTGCAAACGCGGCGGCCGATCGGAAACACTCGTGTAAACAAAACGATAGTTTAAACTGACATGAGTGAAAATCACAGTATGAAAACAAAGAGGGTCGCTTGGTATGTCGGCAAAACAATAGCTTCGCAAGGCACTGTGTGTTGTATAGCGTCCTTCATACCCGGAAATCCGGTGGTGGAAGATCGCGGGAATGACCTCACCGGAAGTGAACCCGGAAGAAGATCAAAACTCCGGTGAACGTTCCCACGATGTTACAACGACAGAGAGAGAATGCAGAAGAGATGATGTAAACAGATATTTACCTTTTAATGGCATCGTTGTATGTTCGCCTCCACGTTAAGAAAAATAAAGAACCTCGGTGTTACGGTTAATCGTGTCCGTGTCAGT
>JAOUQX010000014.1:9854402-9870026 GCA_028566295.1 Liobagrus marginatus
GGTTTAAGTCAGAGCTCTGTCCAAGACCCTCGGTATAGACCTTGTTTTGTACAGAGAGGCATTGTTGTGTTGGAACGGTGCTTTTTGCTTTTTAGTTCTAGCGAATGAATAATGCAATTAATTATAAAAGAGTGTGTGTGTGTGTGTGTGTGCGTGTGTATATACATTTTTTACGGTGGGAGTCTCTAAGATGAAATGCTGGAACCCTTTCCCTAAATAAACAGAATAAGACAATTTAGTACAGATATATTTAAAGTATACCATTTAGTTTTGAAATATGTAATGTGACATTTTAAAAATACAAATATGCTAATGGTTGACCAATTTTTTAGTGTTTGTGTATATGTTTATAGCCGCTGATAAACTGGAAGCTTGCCACACTGACTTGGAGTTTCTTCAAACAATCTTTCCTCAAACAGATTCTCACAGAAGGTATTATACCCAAACCGTTCCTATTCCAGGCGTGTGTATGTGTCATTCTGAATGTGTCTGATCACGTTGATTTTGCAGGCGAGCGCTATGTTATGACCTTTCTAAATGTGCTCAGCTTTGGAGACCAGGGTAAGAACATTATTCTGGACAAAAATGAATGCTGTACACATTTGACATATCGTACTTGACTCGTTTCCTTTATTCCTTTATCCTCCTTATAGGGGTGTATGATATAGTGAATAACCTTGGCTCCATGGTGGCACGTTTTCTCTTCCTGCCTATTGAGGAGAGCTTCTATGTATTTTTCGCCAAGGTGTTAGAGCGCGGTCGTGACATACAGCATCAGAAAAAAGTTAGTAACTCTTAAGCACACACCTGCTCTTAAACGGTTTATACATGAGCCGGGATCCTTGGTGAATGTTGTCTGGCCTGCAGGAGGAGATCTCTATGGCAGCTAATGTACTGGAATGTCTGCTGAAGCTCGTTCTTTTAATCGGGTTAATTATTACTGCGTTCGGTTACTCCTACTCTCACCTGGCTCTCGATATGTACGGAGGGGAACTTCTGAGTAGTGGAACAGGTACAGCTTGCTTTAGAAAAATGTCATCATTTTGCATTAAATTAATATGTATAAATGTTTATCATGTCTGTGCCAACATTCATTAATTACTATTCTGTTTCGAAAGCAATTGATATGCATTTTACTATCTAATCTAGTTGGCAATATAACAGTATTGTTACTATATACAGGTATATGTATATTTGTGTTTCAGGTCCTGTGCTCTTACGCTGTTACAGTGTGTACGTACTCCTTTTAGCTATTAACGGTGTAACAGAGTGCTTTGTGTTTGCTGCCATGAGTAAGGAAGAGGTAGACAGGTTAGTGTTTATTCACTAATTTTAATATATTTCTTGCATGTAATTTCCATGCCCATTTTTTTAAATATAAGTGCCATGTATTTTAGTCAAAACTGAATAGTTTGTGCCCATGTTCTTTCTTATATGAAAACCTTAAAGCTCCCTTTGTTTTGTAGGTATAACCTGGTTATGCTGGGACTATCTGCCTCCTTCCTGCTGCTTTCCTATTGGTTGACTTGGCTGTTTGGGGGCGTCGGCTTTATTCTGGCAAACTGCTCAAACATGGCTTTGCGAATTATTCATTCCCTTATTTATATTCACCGCTACTTCCAGCAAAGTGACCACACCCCGCTGTCAGGGCTCCACCCACATCCTGCACTCTTAATTGCTCTCACAATAAGCTTCATGCTCACAGCCTTCTCAGAGGTAAAGCCGAGTATAAATAAATAATATTCTGTGCTGAAATGGTAAGCAGGATCTTTACATTTTATTTCCTCTTCTCTTTATTTCAGCGTATGCTGTGTTGTGAGAGTGGCTGGCTGTTGAGGATCGTGCACATCTCTATCGGAGCAGTTTGTTTACTAGTTGTGGTCATAGTGTCGTTTCGTACAGAAAAAAGACTTGTTCAGTTCGTCAAAACTCAGCTACTACCTAAATACAGCAAAAAACACACATGACCTTAAATCATCAACCAGCCAGTGGAACCTGTCTGTTGGTGTTGGACCGCTTATTGCCATGCAAGATTTATAGGCATTTGTCAAAAAGCAAATACCTTGCTTTAGGTTAATAATTGTGTTTCAAAACTTGTATGTTTTAATTATTATTATGGGGGTAATCCATCCATCCATCCATTGTCTAGCATTTATTGTTCAGGGTCACGGGGAGACTGGAGTCTATCCCAGCTAACTGAAGGTGTGAGGCGGGGTACACCCTGTACAGTTAATCGCAGGACTAACACTTAGAGACAGACAACCATTCACACACACATTCACTCATATGGACAATTTAGAGTAGCCAATTCACCTATGCCCAATCACATGTGTTGAATCAGGAGGAAACCGGAGTCCTGGTGAAAACCCACACAAGCACGGGGAGAACGTGCAAACTCCACACAAACACCCTGGGCGAGAATCGAACCCATAAACGTCTTTCTGTAAGGCAGGCGGGCAAACCACTATGCCACCGTGCTGCCATTATGGGAATAATGAAATAATAAAATGTAATCAATTTTTACTTCAAAAGCAGATATTAAAATCTGATGATCCAAAATACACTTGTTTACAGTCAATGCAAATGTGCAAACACCATTCTCATTTCCTTTCAGATATTATGATGTATGTTACAAAGACAGGAATTTGAAAGTTGAAAACGTTTTAGTTTGAATATTTTTTATAGACGGGCAAATTAAGTATTAAATGTACATATAGTTTATATAGTTTTTAATAATTGAGGTAATGATTACCTAAG
Organism: Liobagrus marginatus; assembly: GCA_028566295.1. NCBI lineage: Eukaryota > Metazoa > Chordata > Actinopteri > Siluriformes > Amblycipitidae > Liobagrus > Liobagrus marginatus. The sequence continues at coordinate 9,857,160 of JAOUQX010000014.1, forward strand.
TTGTGTTTTTTAGATCCCTGCTGTCCAGTTTGCTATTTTCAGTGTAACCTTTTCATTGTAAAATTTCTGTTGACATAACTATGCCTTATGAATTAGTTTAGAAAAAAAGGTCTGAGATGAGAATCTTTTGAAGATAAAAATAGAGTGACAATATTTTGGCTAGAAAAGTAAAAAGAACCCTAAACCAAATCACATCTATTAATATTGCAATAACTTTCTCAAATATATTAATCATTCTAATATAACTTTTTAAAATATATTAATCATTCTATTATTACATGTTTCTGAACACTGGACCTTTTAATAAAGATATTTCTTCACCATACAATATTACTATTAGCAAATTGAGAACATCATAAAACAGTTTCTATCAGTGTTGTGACGTGTTGACCTCATTTTATAGCATGTTTGGGAATTTAGACTTGGCTGATGTAATGCTTTGAGCATGTAACTAATGGCAGTGATGAGAAGCAGATGAAATGGCATCTGTTAGATGTTAGAGCTTTCAAAAAGTTTGTTTTGTATGAACATACAGTATGTCATTTCAATGGAATGAGGAAGAGAGTTCACTTGCTAAACTTACAAGAGTACACAAATATAAACATGCTGGGAAATATATGTGCAAGCGCGCACACACACACACGATTATATAGAAATCTTGGAGAATAGCTTTCAATACCCAATTACTTTTTGGTGTATTTATGCAGCCTTATAGAAGTTAAACTAAAAAGTCATCACCATGTGAACTACAGGAAAAGAGAGGAAGGAGGCGTAACAGACTGACTCATTATTTGGCCAGCACAATTATGGCCCACTGGGGCTTGTGTGTGTTTAAAGGAAGGAAAGAGTTATCACATTGAAGGGAGGACAACGGACGCTGCAGTTTGGAGTTGATTACCAGTTGAACGCTTCTGAACATGTCTCAAGTATGAGAGAATCTTAATGGTAATACAAAATCATTATCTGTGGAGGATCGGTAGCATTTTGTTTATTTCCCCAACAGCTACAGGAGGGAGATAAGGGTGAGATAAAGAGGCCGGAGGTGAAGGACGAGGAACTGCTTGAGGCAAGGGATAAGCTTGCATCTGGGACTGCAATGAAGAGTAAGACCTTTGAAGTGATGGAGGAATGTGGTGAGTAAAGCAACGGCAGTCAGGACAGTAACAAAGGCTCCGTGGCTTTGTGTAGAGAAGCACAAGTACAGAAGTTGTTGCTTAGTGGGATGTAAAATGTATGTGTGCATGCCATGGGTTTGCTGTTGTTTCCACTCCATATAAAGTAATAAAGGGTCTCAAATCCCAATGGGACACAATAACTCCCAGCAGATACAGGGACTTGTCTGTTTACACAGAAAGGAGCTATAGATCTGTTTACACAGGAAACTTTCAGCACTTCTTTACCTCAGTGGCATGCAACTGCTTATACTCAAAATTGTTTACGTGACGATTAGTAAAGTTTAAACATGTAAAATAACTGGCATGTTATGGTGTTAAGTTAGTTAAGGCAAAATATTATACACCTATTTCTGGAATGTATGACATTTGTGGGACGTTAAAAGCTGATGAAGGCTAGATGAGTGTCGACTTATGTTTGTCTCCTGCATTTGCAGAACGTTCAGGGAAAACTGCTCCATCCGTATTCAGTAACGTTCGATCAGGAGGAGAAACAGTCTTTAACAAACACAAGAAGTAGTACCATGGAGAATTTCTACATTTGTATTCAAGGTGTTGAATTAAAAGTTGAATAAAAACTCTCTCAAATCCCTTCTTTGAAAATGATACATACCTTTGTGTAACGTCTGCATTACCTTTTCTTGCTTTTTGTACAGTTGTAACGATACAAATAAACTTCCTACATCGTGGTTGAATACGGAAGCGGACAGTGAGGTATAGCACAGATTATGAAACAAAATATGAAAAAGGAAGAGACATTTATTGCAATTCTCAAAATTCTTTTTTAGAAAATAAAAACTAACAGTTTGTGAAAGGGAGTCATTTCATGAACTTGGTGTGCTGGTCCTGAAGGATTTTTGCTGAGGACTTGGCATCATAGAAGAGTTCGTTAACTTCTTCTACTTGTTCTCTTTCTACAACTTCTTTTCCCTGCACTTGTGCCAGCACTTTGGAGGGAGTTAAGAGCTGTATAGCATACCTGTGCACACAAAACAATTTAGTGTTTTACAAACTAGAACACTTGACATGAACTGTGGTAAGAGGTCATAAACTACGCAATTATTAAAGTAAGGGTAGTGGTGTGTGTATTGCACAGATGATTATACAAACATACTAATTCTGAAAGAAGCCCTGGTAATGCATGCATTTTATGAATATTCTTAAATTCCTATAAATAATGATCAGGCAAAGACTGGCCAGTGTGAATGCTACAAAACCTTTTTTAATGTGTTTGTGTACCTGAGGGTGGTCTTAGTGCCAATCTCTCCCAGGTGAGATAAAGCCTCCTCGCTGATGTTTATGCCTTCTGTCTGAGCTCGGATCTTAATAATCTACAGACACACAGACTGAAATGAGCCCAGACACAAATGCATGTCTGATTGTTACTTTGTTTTTCCAGACATTTACCTGCTTCATTTCCTGAGGCGTATACAGCATTGTTCTGATAAACATTATTCGATCCAGTAGATCACGTGGCATTCCATGAGGAGACATGATGTCCTCTGTCCCTCTAAAAACAAATCAAATTATTTTATACTTAAACAAAGGCTGCTAGTGATTGGCTTTAAAATACTGCAGCTAAAGCTGCCCTACCTGACAAGACAGATTCCTCGGTTGGATGCGAACACAACTATTGGGGAAATAGCGCTCTCCAGTGCTCGGTGCAGGTAAGTAAAGCAGTCGATATCCAGCATGTGAACTTCATCGATGAACAGAACACCTGGTACGAGTTCTGCCACACCTTGATCTATGTACTTGTTCACCACCTTGTTTATCTCCGCTCGTAGCTTATCTATTCAACACAGTGTTAGCAGGGATGTTATCAACTTACATTGGCATGTCTGTGTATGTCATGTGGACTCATGACAGTTATCATGCGAGACATGCATACACATGTACCTCACCTGTGATCTCAGTCTTTCTGGGTTTCATCAGCTGGCCCATCATCGATAAGATGTCCTGACCTCCCTAAAGCACAAAGTCAGAATTTGTGACATTGTGTATTATACTGTAAGCTACATTGTAGATTATATGAGATTTATGTATTCTAGTCAAATCAGATTCAATAAATGACCAAAATTAATCATTAACCTTAATTTTCAGATGAAAAGCATTAGTAATTTAAATGCGAATCAGGCAAATTTGATGGGGTAGTAACCAGGAATTGTTAAGGAGGAATGGGCTGGAAGTCAAAACCCCTACATCTATCCAATACGGCCCTTTAATTGGGAAAATATTCCTGTCCATGTTTTTATTTATTCATTCAGAGTGCTACAATCAGCTAGACAGTAGAACATAGCTAACATTAATTAAAATACTTACCACTATAAAAATTGTTTTCTAGTGTGTACAATAATCATTTTCTGTAGGAAGACAATAAACATAGATGTACCTTTAATTGCCATATATAGTGCCTTTATTGACAGCGAAGTGGGAGAGTAGAGGAAAGGATCAGGAAATGAATCAAATCCGGGTCGCCCGTAGCACAACAGCGCTGTATATGTCGAGGCATGCTACCAACTGCACCGCACCGACCGAAAACATCTTTTTTTTTTTAACAGTTTTTATTAGAGTATGCATGTGTACCTGAGGACGTGCATTGGCTATATCCAGATCATGTAGCGTAATGTCTTGTATAATCTCTTTCTTCTTGTGTACATCTCCTTTGGGCAATGGAACATATTCTTCAGCCTCCAAGTCGAACTCGGTGGCAAAGGTGTCACAGCGTCCTTGTCTCTGAGAAACAATCGCAGTACAGGGTGATTACCGACCTATTTACCGCTCCCGTACGCAGGTGGGGGGAAATGATGAGACACTCGGTAAATCAATGAGCAGATGCATGATCAAGTGATTATTTTTAATCAAATACTTCTCAGACATTCTCAAGAGCAAATGATTGGAATGGCAGCGGTGCTGACGTGTGTAAGGATCTATTCAAAATCTTTGGGTTTGTGCCACGATCTCTGCTGGTGTGCACGTCAACAGAATGAGTGAGGAAAGCATATATTTAAGGGCTTTATTACACCTGCACTGCCTATAAGGTCCCTCGACACTAAACCAGCAAGCATTCGGCAGAGGCTGCTTGTGTGTTGTCTTTACCTTCACTGCTCCACTGTTAGCTTCGATGTAGATGACATCGCCAACTTCTACTTTCTCCTTCTGCAGACTCTCATAGATACTGGGATCGAGCTGTGCCACACGAAGACGGAACATTCATCAAGTCATCGGCCATCTCTCAATTAATTAACTGTCATTAATATATTTATACCTTGAGCTGTTTAGTTCCCTTCGCTGTTTTTAGGCCAATGATGACATGACTTATAGTTTTGCCATAGCCACCCATTGGATTCTCCGTCTCACATGGGGTGAACTCGGTCACCTCACCTTCGTATACTTCCTTAGTTTCCTTGATCCGCAGTCCTATACAAATAAGTAGAAATCAAACTCAGAGTGGTATAAAGAATCCAGTACCAATATAATATGAAACTATAAATGTATTCCTATGTAGTCAAAGTTCTAACAGTCAAATTATAACAGGGATTAAAAAAAATTATTTACGGCGAAAACCATATTTTTATCTGGGTTCACGTAGGGATGTACAGACTCACCAATAGCTCTTCTGAAGTTCTCCATCAGGACCTCTGTTTTTTTTATCTCTGAGGAATACACTTCACTGCCCACCATGGGACAAAATGGCACCTTATTCCCCAGCTCCTGAGCCATAGCCAACGCTAAAGCAGTCTGTTTTGTACACAGTTGTTAAACATGCATATAACTTCCACAAACATGCATAAAACTTCCACAATCAATGCCACAAAAAATCTTTTGGCAAATTTAGATCTAAAATAAATGTTTTAATCTATTATGCAAAATAAATAAGTAATAAATACCTTTCCAGTTCCAGGTGGTCCTGACAGTAACACAGCTCGGCCAGCCATCTTTTTCAAACGAACCATGTCTACAATGATGCCGCATGCCTGAAATAAAAATGTTGGCAGTTATTAGATTCTTGTTTCTACACATTGGCTTCATCGGAAATTGCATGCTATATTGTATGTGAAAACGAGCATGCTAGGGGCGTAGTATGTCCTTAATAAGCGAAAAGCAGGAAGCAAAAAGTACAGAAAGTATGCAAATGATGGACATTTTACATCTCATAAGCCTATGGGAGAGATGTCATATTAGAAAATGGAGTAAGACGCAAGTGTTTAAAGTAGCTTTAAAGTTAGGGTAGGGGATTTCGGAGAGGCTAACCATAGCGAGCCAGTTTGAAAGCCAAAGACCTTCCCTCCCTACATAATCACTTTCCAAGACGCATGAATGCACTTAGGCAGAGCAGGCTCAAACGACAAGACAAGACATTTAGATTACCTCATGTCTAATTCACAATTTTTGTTAAATATTACAGTATTAAACGTATAAAATTACAATAACAAACGTAAGCAACTTTAAAAAAAAGTAATTATACACTGCTAGTTTATGTTCTGGATTCTCTGATGACAGTGTGTGAACAGGGTGCAAAGAGGTATGCAAATACATATGTTAACAGGCAGGTAGGACAGCCTATCTTAATGTTCGGACCGAACGTTTTAATTGGACAAAGTTTTTGGGCCCTACCCCTTCCACAGACGATATAAATACATTTGGACCACTCAACTTAAGAGTGCGCTATAAACATGAAGAGACTTTCAACTAGCATTAAAAAATGTTTTTGAACAAAGTCTCTGAAATTCTTACTAAGTACTTCAGGAAAAAAAAAACAATGTTCCTTGTGGTTAAATTTCATTTGTTTAATTATCCAAGTATTTTTATTCGCGCTGCTGTGACGACGCATGTCACGTGACAATATCAACACGGTGAAGCAATACGTCCGAATTTTATTCATACTACGTATAATCATACTAAATAAGGACGGGCGGTTTTAACGGTCGGGAAGTAACTTACGTACTAACACAACTGTAGTACGTACTGTACCATGCGCTGCAGATAACTGTTTCTAAAGTTGTGCACATGGGCCATTCCATAAGTTTATTTTCTTTTACAGCACAATGCAGTTTGATTTGGCTCCTTATTAACCTGTCAAGCGCAGCGTCTTGCTTGTTAAAAGCTAAATTAAACAGTCAAATTTCCTTAAGGGATACAAACGTTAAAATAAATGTCAAACGGAAAGAGATACCAAAATGTATCCCTTCCATGTGCTTTCAATTTATCAGATTTAACTATACTTTATTATATAATTTATTCCTCAGACTATCAGCTGCGTTAGCTAACATTGGCTAGTTAGCGAAGCTAGCTACCTCTCTGGCAGTCTCCTGGCCCACAAGGCCGCACGCAGTCTGCTTAGCATTGCCGGCTTCATCTAATCCAAGGCCTTTTACATGACTGTGAGCGGTAATGCGCTGAGTTTTCGTTGTGCTCTTCACCTCCTCGATCTTCATGGCTTTATCTACAATCCCAAACCTTTACGGAATGAAGTAAATCTGCTCTCAACACCAGCAACCAAATTTCGCCGTTAAAACCAACCCGACTACAAACACACGCGAACGCTCGTTTACACGCGGGTTGCCAAGGAAATCTCTGGACGTTACTATTAGAAGTGCACCGTGTGCTTATTCGCTAAGAGTCTTTTTAGATTTGTTCTGATTGGATAATTTCGGTGTCTATCTGATTCAGCCCCTTGTGTGTGGAGTTGAAGAGACGTATAGAAACAGCGCCGATTTTATTTCATTTTTGATTGCCGTGAGTTAATATTATTATGTAAATTTATATTCATTATTACATTAAACTCATATTGTTACATAATTATATAATATTTGTGCATCGTCATAATATTTTCATCCCATATTTTCATGCCAACTTACGTTATTGTCATAATGTTTTATATTAATATATTACAATCGTAGGAGATAACTTGTCTGGGAGGGTTTACATGAATAAAGTCTTTTATTGGAATATCATATGTGGACCGTTAAATTGTCCTATTTTTTTTTGTTTTTATTGTTTTTATTTATTTATTTACTTGTTTGTTTGTTTGTTTGTTTATTTATTCATATTAAATAAACTCTCTGTAATTAACAAAAAAATATTTTATTAGAGCGGTTTACAATTTATTGTAAATCGCTAGTTTATTTGAAAACTAGCAGTGAAATGGTTGATTCTAGTTTGTGCCTGGAACCTGAATACTCGGGACTATGTTTGCAATCGGAAAGGTATTTTCAGACACAGGACGTGAATCTTTCATAATACAAAACTTTAGAACACGCTTGGTTGATTGGATTGAAAACGAAAAAGATAATTAAAAACACGCTTGTCGGATATTATATTATTATTATTTTTGAGCTTTTTCACCGTTCATATGAAAAGTTGCGCAATATCCTTTCTGTCTATGTCAGATCAAAGTCTGTTAGCAGCCTGATCTGACTGTTTCGGCATTATTTCGCTGTCATAGTCACAGACATCTTGGATATGGCAGATTCCGAGCTGACACATGGGGTCAGTCTCCCCAAAACTCTGAATTTTAACGTGGGCGTGCTGGGACATGTGGACAGCGGAAAGACGTCTCTGGCTCGAGCTCTAAGCAGCACCGCGTCCACTGCGGCATTCGACAAGAACCCGCAGTCTAAAGAGCGCGGCATTACTCTGGACCTGGGTTTCAGCGCATTTACTGTACCGATGCCAGAGCACATGAAGCAGAGCTGTGGGGAATACGACAGTTTACAGTTCACACTGGTGGACTGTCCAGGGCATGCTTCCCTCATTCGTACTATCATTGGCGGTGAGTAAATGCCATGCATATCCCAACAATACCAAACATACACATCCAAACATCATATGTGGAGTCTTTTCACGCAGTTAGGTGTTTTAGGTGTTTTCTTTACTGATTAGCTGAAACAGTGAATTTGTGTTTCTTTTCTAAAGTGTTAAATGTCTGACAAAGCGTTATATTGAGGCTCATGGTCGTGATATTGGCTTTTGCAAAACTTGTATTACAAATGCACATGCACTTCCAGTTATGACCAACAGGCAAAACACAGATTTGCATTTCAATTCAGCATCAGGTCTCATCCCTGATATACGTATATGTGTATAGATAATAATGTGTGGTTGCTGAGCAAGTATCCTTGTTTATAATTACACAGTTGTAATTGTGTGTTTATTTCTATGTTTAGGAGCTCAGATAATTGACCTGATGATCTTAGTGGTCGATGTTGTGAAAGGAATGCAGACGCAAACAGCAGAGTGTCTCCTGATCGGTCAGCTCACCTGTTCACACATGATCGTCATCCTTAACAAAACAGATCTGTTGCCCAGTGACAAGAGACAGAGTGCCATTGATAAAATGACAAAGAGGTTGCACAAAACTTTGGAAAACACAAGGTGCACATTATTAACTGACTTGTATATATCTAGTAAAGCTTTAGCATGTATGTTGTTTTTTTTCTTCAGAACAGTTTCTAACATTTTTGGTAATATGATTATAAAACTGAATCTTGACAAATCACAAAAATTTCATGTTGGAGAAGATTTAGCTGTTGCCCAGTTATTGCTGTGGCAGCAAAGCCAGGAGGACCCGAGGCTCCAGATACAGCTGAAGCACAGGGAATTACTGATCTTATAGAGGTGAGAGACTCATAAAGCTGACAGCCTACATTCGTTTCAGTACTTAGTCAAAAGTACTGGGACACCTGACCATTATGTCCATGTGTCTTGTGAACATCCTATTCAACCTACTAGAGTGGGTAGTGTGTCTGTGGGGATTTTTACAATTAGCCACAATGAGTTCACTTCAAGCAATAATGTCAGGTGAGAAAGTCGGGGTTGGAGTTCCAGTTTGTCCAAAAGGTGTTCAGTAGGGTTGGCTTCAGGGTTCTGTGCTGAACACTAGAGTTCTTCCACTTCAACCATAACATGTCTTTATGGCGATCAGGAGCTTTGTGCACAGTGGCATTTTTATGCTTAAACATGATTGTTGTGGCGTTTAATTCCAGTAAAGGAATTAAGTAATGCTACAACATACAGAGACATTCTAGACAACTGTGTGCTTTTAACTTTGTTCTAGTTTGAGGAAGACACAGTTGTGGATTTGCTGGTAACTTTTGGCCATATAGTGTGCTTAGCTGGTAGCTCAAAGCAAAACTTGTTGGACTGCTGATTGGTGGGTTCAATTCCCAACACCGCCAAGCTGCTACTGCTCGGCCCCTGAGCCAGGCCCTTAACCCTCAGCTACTCAGTTGGGTGAAATAAGAGATAAATGTAAGTCCATCTGGATACGGCCGTCTGCCAAATACCATAAATTTAAATGTAGTGCATTATGTAGTGCATTAATGGTTAGAGTTTGGTGTGCTAGGATCTAGACACAACATCTGACTAACAGCATCTAAAATCATAAAGTATTTTGTGTTTGTTTAGCTGCTAAAATCCCAGGCGTTCCTGCCTAAGAGAGACCCATCTGGTTCTCTCCTAATGGCAGTGGACCACTGTTTCTCCATCCGGGGTCAGGGAACAGTCATTACAGGCACTATCCTGCAGGGGGCACTGCGTGTCAATGATGCACTAGAGATACCTGCACTTAAGGCATGTACATGCACACAACACACACATGTAATGTGGTTCTCACAGTTTTTATTAGGAAAACCAAACTGGTCATGGATTAGTAGGGGTTATTCATGCCCGAAACCAGGAATACCGGGAACCTTCACTAAAAGGTTAAAGCGAGATGAAAACACTTTAATGACTTAAACTGAACTTTTTTAGAAGAGTATTATAGTGATTAAAATCTTGAGCAGATAAAGACCGTGAGCAGTTTAGCAATTTAGCGTTGTGTAGTGTCAATAACTGCATTATAAGCTTTCTGGATGGTGTTTAACTTGACATTTACTTTAGTTCATGCCCATGAGGCCTCATGCTTTTCCCGGCATTCCTTAATAGTTTGGCATTTAGGTGTCTATAAGTTAAAAGACAAATCTGTAATAAATTCCAGCACATTCATTCAAAAGAATGATTTCCACATAAAAAAAAACAAAAAAAAAAACTTCATCAATAGCATGTGTTGTTAACTGTAAGTAAAAACATCTCTCATCACTGTGGGCTTGCTGTGATCCTTAGGTGACCCGTAAGGTGAAGTCGATCCAGATGTTCCGTAAGCCAGTTCCTAGCGCGATGCAAGGAGACCGGGTCGGTGTGTGCGTCACGCAGTTTGACCCAAAGCTGCTGGAGAGAGGGGTTGTGTGTACACCTGGTTCACTGCATACCATTTATGCTGCCATTATTTCTGTACGGAAGATCGAGTACTACCGTGGTGCACTTAGTAGCCGTTCAAAGTTCCACATCACCATTGGACATGAAACGGTCATGGCACGTACGTCATTCTTTAGCCGGGCTTCTCTAAGTGCTGACACAGGAAAAGCGTCTTCTACAGAACAAAGTGCAGAGACTTTCTCATTCGACTGGGAGTTTTGTCATCAGGAGGAGTATTTGACTGGCCAGAGAGAAGCTGATGGGCAGGATGCAGCACAGTGGGCAATGCTAGAGTTTGAGCGGCCTGTCACATGTCCACACCTCTGCTTGGTGATTGGCTCTCGGCTGGACTCCGATATCCACAGTAACACATGCAGACTTGCTTTCCACGGAAAGCTGTTGCACGGCTTTGAGGACAAAAGCTATGTGGACAGTGCATTGCCCAGGCTCAAAATCAGTAAAGACAAGCACAAAGAAGGAGCGGTCGAACGGGTTAGTCAAACTTTGGGGTTATATAAATAACCACTCTTCCTTTTTTTAAAAAGTATAATAAAACAGATAATTTTATGCAGTAACGGTGTAGCTACTGTCATTGGTTAGGGTACCAGATCACCAGTTTATTATTACTATACCAGTTTTGTTATTTATTATAATGTTTCAGTTTAGTAGTGCTCATTTCTAAGAATGAGTAAATCTGAATAATCCACATCGATATAGTGTGTATAATACTGAATTAAGAATAATTTAAACATACTTCCATTAATACACGTCACCTATCGTACGAAGCTTGATGTTGTCCAAGCACACTCTGATTAGTCAGACAGATAAACCGTTTAAGTCTAGTCTTATTATTTAGCTTGTAAAACAGTGTTTTAGTGTTGAGTTCCAATTAAAAGGCGGATAATTGTTGACATGAAAATTTGTATGATGTTAGAAAGTTGGCCACATCTGCTTTAGATCGTTATTAGAGTTAGTGTATTCCTAATGTTGAGGTATACTCTACACTGGGTAATTGTTTTGTCACATGTTGCTAAAATAAGATTTATGGTGTACTAATTGTGTCTGTTTGTGACCAGGTGATTGATGACTACACAGTGATTGGGAAAAACCTGTTCAAAAAAGAGACCAACCTTCAGCTGTTTGTGGGGTTAAAGGTCACACTTTCTACAGGAGAGACAGGGGTGATTGAAGGCAGCTTTGGACAGAGTGGCAAAATCAAAATTAGAATTCCAGGTATGAACGAAAACACACACACACACACGCACACAAACACCCTGTAGATACAATATACAAAAAGCAGTTACAGCCCAGAAACACTTTCATGCACACTAATATTTTTTGACAAAAAGTGCATTTTAGGCCAAATGTAAGGGTTCACCTTTTAGGTTTTCATTTTGCTTAGATATAATCTGATATAATTAGATAGAACCTCTCTTTTTCTCTTCACTCCATCAGAGGGACTGAAACAAGAAACAAAACAGCTCCTCTCTTCTTCCTCCAAGAAAAAGGGAAAGGGCGGGGCTAAAAACGAACCTCCGAAAGAGGAGGATACCAAAGTGGACTCTCAGCCTATAACCATTTATCTGAATTTTAAAAGATATGTTTATGACCCTCAGAAAAAGATGGTACAGTCTTGATTTTTACATAATTGGTTGTTATGGTAAAGAGACAAGCTTACAGTAATTATTTGAACATGTATAAGAGGTGCTTTGTGGCCTCTGTAAGCGGTATGTAAGCCTCCGGTTGGCTTTCTGTCAACGTGGAATCTTACTGTCGTTTCCCTGCAATAAAATACCAAACACTGAAGAAAACAGTAAAATGATAAAAGGTGTTCTTTTCTCCGTTATTCTTCTGCTTTGATATATTTTTTATTTTTATTCATATACTTGATCAATATTTTAAAAGTTAATTACCCAACATCATTAATAGATTTTGCGACATGGAATTTTATCATTGCATGAAAAACATCCCATGCTGCATGTTTGTTTCTACTAAAATCTTAAATCCCACCTACATAAATGGCGAGGTTATAACCCTTCACACATGTCAGATGTGTATCAGGTCTTTTTCCTGTGCGGCAAAGTTGAATTTTTTTTAATTACTAAAAACAGGAAGAGAGCATGAATTTATTAGAAAATACTGCAGGGCTTCAGATCGAAACAAAAAAAAAAATAACGGAAAACGTGGCATTGAGAGAATGAAAAGACAGTGGCCCATGAGATTTAAACTGTTGATCAGATGCTTCTTTCACCCTGAACCTTGATTCACCTTTAAATGAGTTTAAATAAGTCAAAGTATATCACTAGTTTCTCCTCTCTGTATATATAGAGTACCTATGTATTTTTAAGCCGAGTCAAAACGCTCAGAAACTAAAAGTGGTTTCTGGGTCAGTGATCAGAGGGTCGGGGGTTCAAGCCTTGCACCAGGCAAGCTACCATCATTGGGTCCTTGAGTAAGG
>JAOUQX010000014.1:9876412-9887901 GCA_028566295.1 Liobagrus marginatus
CCCCCCCCCCCCCCCCCCCCCCCCCCCCCCCCCCCCCCCCCCCCCCCCCCCCCCCCCCCCCCCCCCCCCCGGGGGCAGATAAATACTATAAATACTATTGACAGTGTACAGTAATTACTGATTACAAATCTACATCTATGTGCAATATGCAATATGTATATGACAATATGTATATATATAGTAAATATAGTAATAATAATAACAATAATAATATGTAATAATGGTAATAACAGTAGTAATAGTATAGATACTATTTATAGTAATATACAATCCAATATTGTGCAATTGTGCATGTGTGTGTGCAAAAGAGAGTCTCAGACCTAAAAAAAAAAAGCTGGCAGACCTAAACAAACAAACAATCAACAAAAGTGAAAATAACATCCGATATCCACGTTAAAAAGTCTTTCATTCTGCTAGTGTAGCTGTGGGAGTTTTTCCAATTTAGCCACCAAAGTATTACTGAGGTGTGCTGGGAAGATGTCCACAAACTTTTGTCCATGTACTGTATAATTGATCAGTAAAGACACTGCATAGTAAAGGTATTCCATAAATTTTGAAAAGACATTTCGTGATTAAGCCTCAGGATTTTAAAATGTGTCTTATACCTTGAGTAATTACAGCATGTCAGTGTGCTGCTTAAAGATGTGTACAAAGTACAACATTAATAATTATGGACAAAGATACTATGTTAAAGTTACTAAAGCCAAGCCATTGGATTCTGAATTCAATTCTGAATTCTGTGTACTGGGCATTTACTATAGTTAATTTTACTAAGAAGACAATGGTATTGTTTAAAATAACAGGCTGATGTTACAAAAAATTAGTTGCATATTTTATTCAGCTTTTAAATGTTTGAGTTCCTAGCATTTTTGCAACCAAAAAAAATCCCAGAAATTATTCCGTTTCTCTGTTTGTTGTTTTGTTAATATTTAATTAGTATGCATGTGCCTGTTACTCATTCTGATAGTAAATTATACTTTAGAATAGTTTTAGAATTTAGAATAGAGGCATTTGACAGATATAGTATTGGTGCTCTATGCAGTGTGATAAATACAAACAAACAATCAGGCTTTCTCTGCTATAAAATCCAAATGCTAAGTTTCAGCTCTTCTCCAGTAGTCACACTAGCCTTTCAGTGTTCAATCCCTCTGGAGTCCAGTGTCCATTCATTCTTTTTATCTGCTCATCACAGATAACATTAGATAACATCTGTGTCTCAGAGGAGTGTGTAGCTCACAGCCCCACGTGTTAGTTTGCATGTCTGTCGACGTTTCAGTAAAAAGTACGGCATATTGGCCAAGATGTTCTCCTGAAGCAAATATTCAACTGATACACACCGATAGAGTGCAAATAAGTTAACACTTTACAATTTACTTCACACATACCACATACCTATTCAGACATTCTTTCTAATCAGATAAGTAGCATTCTATTTATGGAAATGTATACAATATAAGGCCACTTTAATTTGAAATTCTATGTTGATTCTAGAAAATATGGTTAAAGGCTTTGTCTTCATGTGTTTGGGACACATTATGAGGGGGTGGAAGTGGGTAGCATCAGGAACAACCAACTAACACAACACTATATGCAATGCTCATTATTCGCAAGCTTATTCCTCTCCCGTATGCATGATGTACTTTCATAAAGTACATAAAAATCCTGTTGTCACCACTGACATGTTCACCACTTGCGCTACATGGAAACTCCAGGTTTTTTCTGTATGTCTTCAGAAAACTATAATGTTTGGACCAAGTAATAAAAAAAATTCTACAAGAATCAACAAAAAGGGATGATCTTACAACTCACCAGTGAAATATATGACTGCGTTTCGCATGATATAAAGTGCACTTTATTACACAGTTAAGTTATAATAACAATAAAACATGACACTCTAAAACTGTTTGTTCATTAATAAGCACATAAATAAATGTTCCTGTTATTTTACCACTGCACAAATGATCACCTCATGGTCCTCAGCTCATGACAGTCAACAAGTTAGCATGGTGCATGTGGCTGAAGGCTGGATGAAACTCGACAGGTGGAGTCATGTTAACATGGTGGGAAATATTGTTAATTTGGTTAAAGGCATGTGGTTTGTCCGGCATAAATCGGCTGAAGTGATACTGATAAGAGCTCTCGCCTTTTCTTTGTTTAGATTTGGTGGATATTTTTCTGTTGCGAGTCTGAATGCCTTCCTTCTTCATAGTGAGCGGACGGTTTATCTAACAAAATCAAATAAGCACAAATACACACAGAAATAGTAAGGACCAATAATAGCGTGACCACTGACTGTATTGTATTTCACCAACAACTAAATTCCATAGTCTCTATTTAACCTTTCATAGAATCACAGGCGCTGATGTTCCATAATAATTCTGGATAGCAGAAACGTCTAGATTTTTTTTATATATATAAGTATGCATACATTGAGTTGAGTAATACACACATTGTGTAGTTTGTAGTAGAGTCCACAAGCATTGCAAACAGGATCCCCATTAGTGTTACGTCTCCACAGTGTTGTGGTGCCTGTGTGGCAATTGGCGCAGTAGGTTCCTGCTCTCCTGGCTGCTGACTGCACACACACACATACACATGTTCAGATAGGAACAGTTATCAATTTAGGGTAACACAAGTGGTTCATGAAATTTTGAAAAGTTTTTTACATTATTTTAATTACTAATTGATGATGTGGACTGTTTATCACATTATCACTATTATTTTCACTTTACATCTACATTCATTCAACTGACACCGACATCGAAGTGCTTTAGCCTTGTCTAGGTGGAAGTGGATCTGCTCAGTAACAATGAGCTTGATGTAGCCTGGACGAGATCCCTGGTAAAGACACACGCGCGCGCACACACACACACACACACACACACACACACACACACACACACACACACACACACACACACACACACACCTAGGAGCAGTTTAGTGTAACCTGTGTACACGTTATGATGTTTTTGAGAGGAAAGCAGAGAACCCTGAGGATATGCTTGTAGACAGAGTGAAAACATGAGAAACTCCACACAGAATGTCTGGTTATGATGTTGAAAACCTTTGATATGTTGGAATGAAATATCTGTACAATATATACAGTATATATATATATACACAACAATAAATTATGTTACCATATGAATTATGTTAATCGTCCTGTATAATGTGCGGTTTTAGACACAGGCATACTGAAATAGTCCTCTTAAATCTTCCCACATATCTGCTATGTAAACCTAAACGTCTACATCTCTGTTTTCCCCTCCAGCCACTTTCGTTTCCCCTTTCATGTTTTTCTTTTCTTTTTAACTCCTGTCCTGAAATACAAAATTATGAGCTGAAACACCAGTAGGCGATCCGCAGGCGTTAAGCTTCTCTATCGGGAACGAGCAGACATCCGGCCCCGGAAACCACCGGAGCGGCCGGCGTCTGCTCGGACAGGCCCAAATATACGACCAGCACCTACTAGTAAATTGTCGCTCCCTTTCTCTTTCTCTTTTTCTACTTTTTCTGCGTCTCGCAACGAATTTTCTCACGGAAAGTCACGCACGAGTCAGCTCAGTCGGGCTTCCGCGACAACTGCGATTACCGCGTTTCAGCATTGAACCGGCTGGACGGACTAAACCATTTGTACCTTTGACAGGTGACTCCTCAAAGGTTATTCAATATTATTTGGGATTTAAAAACTCACTATAAGAACCTAATACTTTTTCTGATAAGTATGGGAGTGTTTTTAGGCCAAATGGATTTTAAACCAGAGACAACAAATCAAACATTTCATTATTTTGTTATGAGATACTCCCGCATGCACCCCCCAATCCCCCCCTTCCCCCGGAACCCTTGGTTTTCTGTTCAAATATTCACCTGTAAGACCTGGGTGGAAGAAAAAACTAGAACAGGTATCCACACTCTCCATAGTCCTTCCTCCTTCACTTTTCAACTGTTTTCTTTCATTGTAACGAAACACAAACAACTCACAAAGTACTTAATCTATAGTATCTCATTCTTTTTGCGACCCTGACAAGGATGGAGATTGGAAGATGGATGAATGAATGGATGATTGAATAAATTAGCATTATGTTTGCAACGTGTGCATCAATGTTCATATTTAATTAACAATTGTATATCTAATAATATTACTTATGAGAATAAGTTTGTCTTGAAAGATGGAAGTGACATACAAAATCTAGGTTTCATTGTGCCTATTATTCTACTATAAGTTTACTCACATGATTAGCATAAATAAGCTTTTTATATTTGCTTCAGTAAAACAGGTTGATGAGAATGCTAAGTAGCTATGTAAGATATCTATAATAACAATTACTTACATCAATACAAGCCTTATCAAAGTTCAGTTTATTGGTCACATGCACATCATACAGTATACAGTGAAGTGTTTTTATTCCGCATATCCCAGCATATGAATTTTGAACGCTGGGGTCAGAGCACAGGGTCAGCCAGAACAAAGGGCGCCCCTGGAGCAAGTGAGGTTAAGGGTCTTGCTCAAGGACCCAATGACGGTAGCTTGCCTGGTGTGAGGCTTGAACCCCCGACCCTCTGATCACTGACCCAGAGCCTTATACCATTGAGCCACCACCACCCTATATCACTAGAGGATAGCTAGAATTTGAAGCATACATTTGAAATTACTGCAAAATTCCTTAAAAATAACACATTCATCCTGAAAAATCATATATATAATATACTGAAAGTTGATTTATGGATTCGAGTTAGCCAAATCCTAAATTTCTAAATAGGAACTACAGTAGCAAATCCCATCATGAAGGCACTTGTTTGTTTCCACACTACATGGCTTTAAAATCCCAGTAATTATGAGAGATTCACACTTCAAGACTTTAATTGCTTGGTTTGCTTGTGTTTTATATTAAATTTAAAAGAGAATGTGTAAAGGAACTCATATGGATGTAATGGTCATAAGTACCAGTAGATGAGTAGTCCCACAGATACAGCACTAATAATTAGACATTATCCTAATGTCTAGAAATTCCATCTTTTGATTAAAGTACTACATTAGAAATGCTTTTAATGATCCAAGTCCAAAAAAGGCATTTATTGGATTTATTTTCCTTCTGATCAGGTAACAAAAACAAGTGTCACCGTCTAACTTACACAAACCGCTAGAAAAAAGCAAGGAGATGATATCTAATATCTGATCAAATTTACATATATTGGCAAAATAATTTAAATACATTCAAATTTATTAGGTGTTATTTAAACCTGCATGACCACCCTTTTATTTGCTTTGTCTCTTTTTGTATGTCCCTCTTTTTCTCCGCATCTTTGTTAACATCAGTCTGTTTAACTTGCTTTCTGTCTGTGTAACTCTAGTAAACCTCCATTCAGCAACCACAATGAGAGTGTAAATCACCACTCCAAACAAAAATGCTACAGCTTCTGCCTTTGCATCATCCTTTGAAAAACTTTGAGAAATGGTTTCTGCACTTCTGTACATTAAATCTATTTTATTTTGTACATTTGATCTTGATGTGAAGTGTACAATGGCACAGATGGTGTACAAATGCTAAAGTTGAAATCAGGTTTATGTTACAGTACATTCCTTATGTCACTTACCAGTCGACGTTTGGGTTTGATGAGAGGTCTGTTCTGGCCATTCATCTTGTGGTAAAGTCCACATGCGTTACACAAATAATGGCCTGTGCCATCTCTCCGCCACAAGGGAGTCGAGATAGCCCCACAGTTCACGCACTCACGCCCTTCTGACACACACAAGGAATAAGGAGCACTTAATATAAATACAGTATATCACTCTATATAAACTGAATATAAACGCACTGTATAGACTTTAGTCTTTATAAAAGAACCAAACTGGGTTTTTACTTGTTTGTGTTTGTATATTATATATGTTTACCTGAATATTATTATATAATGTAAAATGTATATATAATTTGGTATGTTTTTCAAAATAATTGAATGTACACATTATTAAAGCATATTATCAAAACAATTGATAAAATGTTATTTAAACAATAACATTTTGTTTGATATAATAGCTACTGTTTAAGCTGATAGCAAATATTATATTTTTTAGAGACAAGTTAAAAACGCTTTACTGACATGCAAAAAAAATGACAGGAATTTTTTTTCAAATTTCAGGAATACAGAAGTCAGAAACAAAAACATACTTAAATATTTTACTCACATAACAAACAAAATAAACAGTAGGTAATACATCAGACTTGAAGATATTACTTTGAACTGTTAAGTTCTCAATTCTTATCTTATAATCAGATTTATATTATACACACCCGAACCAGTGTGCCCTTTGCTCTTTGCTTTGACTGTTAATTCTCGCGTGCTTCTGCCGAACAGCCCGGCCGCGTGTTCTCGCGCTCCTGATAACCCATAATCTGGAAACGCACGCACAGTAGCCACCTCGTGCGTCGTACAGTTCTGTAGATTGCCTGCGGTCTGAATTTTTGTCCCATCGAGAAGAACTGCCGGGTATTTGAGGGCGTCCAGCTCCGGAGCCGCAGCAGTGGGCGGTGTAGGGGGCAGGTAGTAGAACTGAGTGCTGCAGCGCGTGGTCAACGGGGCCGAGCCATGAACGCACGGGTTTGGATACACCGAGGAGATCCCGACCGAGGTCCCTCCAGCAGGCTTTCCCAAAGAACTCTGTGGCCAGGGGATTGCATCCTGGACCACGGAAGAACTCGATTTACTGCACTTCAGCCAAGGGTAAGCTTGCGTGTGCAGAACATGAGAGTGGCATATTGAACCACCGTGAAAACGAGCTATAAAAATAAGCTTAGTCTTATTAAGAAACTTATTAAGCAAACGCACATTGAGATCACATGCTATGCTTTGTTTAAAAAATACATAGAGAAACAAGTAACTGCTTTTTATGCTTGGTTCTTTTTAGTATTAACACAATGAACGTAGGCTCAGATGTAAAAAAATAATAATAAAAAAATACAAATAAAAAATAAAAAAGGAAGCAAGATTTATATTCGTAAGAAAGTAATTGACCGAGTTATAAAAATAAAATATATATCCCTTTACATCCATGCTGATTTCTGATTTCTTACTCGCCCTGACAAAGTTTGTTGAGTCGCACACTTGTCTTACCTGGAACTTGGCTGTAAGACGTTCGTACCTGCGGTTGATGTGTGTGTGTGTGGAAATAAGAATGTTCTGGCGAATCTATATAATTGAGGAATCCATCTACTTCCTCTAGAGACAATAATGATGGTTCTTTAAACCCGGTGCTATGCCCCAAGCCAGCGTAAGAAGACTCCGAGTCCGGCGTAGGCAAGATCATCCATCCGGGTTCCGCGGAGAGCTCCATGTACAGCTTCAGACAGGTGCAGGTGAATGAGGCTCAGCAGCTTTGCCCCGAGTCAGATACTGAAACTGATACTTGACAGAAACCTCTTTTTTAGTCACTCCAGGATTGTTCCCTGTCTTTAACAGAAAATCAGGGATTTTTTCCTGCAGTGTGTGAGATAAATCGTTATCAGCCTTCATGCGACTGAATTTCATTTTATTAAGACAGAGGCGTGCCCTTGTTTCCGACGCTAGGTCTTCTGACCAATTAGACGTCGACTTTTTTGCGCTTAATAAATGTATCAGCGTTTTACTGCCTGTGACCATTTTATGCGTTAAAGTGCACGCTATAGAGGATGTAATTGCCCGTGAGCTGAAATTATTAACATTGGTCCAATATATCCAATGATTGGAAGTTGGAAGCACTTCCCATTGGAAGTGCTTGCACAAAGGATAGTAACATCTCATCCTGTGTTCTTGGAATCAGTGACGTTTTTTTTCACGTTTTTTTTTCTTTCCATTTTCACCCACGAAGGGTCTTCTTCTTCTTCTTCTTCTTCTTCTTCTTCTTCTTCCGTAATGGGAGTGTATGACAGTCCATAGAAATGTATGAAATTTGGCACACCGGTAGAACACATTGGGATATGCTACAGTAGCAACTTTGGACTCTCTTCACAATCCCTCTAGCCCCCAAACAGGTCACTCATGTTTATGATCATAAATGACTTTGACTCGTACGTCCTAGAAACAAAATTCAGTTTTCTTATGCTTCCTTGGCTCATGCCAATTCAAACGCACCATATGACGTCATTTACCGTCATAAAGAATTTCCAGCCTTTTAAAATTTCTATAAAAAAAGACGTTTTCAAACTCCTCCTAGGTAGTTTGGACGATTTGTCTGAAACTTGGTAAGTAGCATGTAGAGATATCCGTGACACAATGTTGTAAAAATCTAGCTCTTAGCGTTCTTATATACCACAAGTTCGAATTATTCGACAAGCAGGCCAAAATCCATATGAGGCTGTATCTTGGCCATGCTTTAGTGTACTCGCACAAAACTTAGTAGCTGTGTCAGAGTCATCATCTGAGAGTGAACAGGTTTGTCATAGCGCCACTTTCTTGTCCAGAGATATGAAAAGTTTATATTTTTACTTATAACTTTTGAATATTTTGGATAGACGAGTAAGCTTCCAATCAACATTCCAAAACTTTAACCACTGAGCTACCAAATCCATTATAAAATGGTCTATCATATTGTTAGTTGATTAAACCAACACAACTCAATTTAGAATTACCTTTACTATGCTCACAGTGAAGATCAAACAAGTTTACAGTGGAATTTTGTAGTAATTCACTATTATAGTAATAGTAAGTCACAATTTCTGTTTATATGATTGTGCCACAAGCTGAATTAGAGTTATTAAAAATACACAGTTCAAATTGATAGTTGATAAAACCGACTTAGAACACTTCATAATAACGAACTCTATAGTTAAAAAATGATCCAACAATAGCAATCAGTGTTTAGTCCTAAGGTTAACCCTGCCTTTTTTAAATGTGTGAAAATTTGTTAGAAATTTCTAAAAATATACAAAAAGTAATTAAATGTAATGTAATTACTTACTTTACTTTAATACAAATAAATAGTTACACTATATTTACAATTTTTAAAATCTGTAACCCTTTATGCTTTCTTAGTAACCTTCCTACAAATACTAGGTTTAGTTATTTGTATGAATGTTCTTTATTTTGTATATTTTTTTAGTTACATGCACCCACACCCTCACAAAGCCCACCCTCTTGTGTGTGCACTTTTTGATTGGCAGTTTATTGCAGAACAGAGGGGAACCAAAAGCTAAATCAAAGCATGTGTGACAGAGAAATTGGGGAAATGACAAAAGGGAACAAGTAAATAAATAAATAAAAATACCAGGGATAGCTGTCATAAAATGCAGGAATAATTCGTAACTCTTTTCTGCAGGTTCAACTTATATTTAAGTGTACAGTATATTGTTTGGCTGTATTATGTTTTTTAATATATCAGAATCTGTGGTTGTGTTTCATTTGAAAAGAATTTATGGATTTTGTTTTACATGCTAAATATGAACTGAAGTCACCCAGAACATTTAAGCATGTTAGATTAACAATTATCTTTTCCCTCGTATATAAAGAATAGAATAAAATAATAAATGACCCAATATTTGTTTTTGGATTTCTAAGCTCCTTTTTGTGTGCTTATTTTAGTAACATTCTTAGCCATTTCTTTCTTTTACTTTCTTAATAAGTGGACAATATGACATATTGGTCATTCATGAACTTGCATGCTGATGCTCATGTAAAATATTGTATCATTGACATGGATAATATTTATACAATTGTAATTTGTCTTTTTAACTGTAAAAAAAAAAAAAAAATCCGTAAAAGTAAACTGCACCAGCTATGATTCACAGACCAGTTTGCCAGAGCGGCCAAACTGTCATCCGTCTGCATCCTCCTTAACCTGTCGGCTACATACAACACATTCACAAGACTGTCTACACTCAAGAGTTTGGAATTTGAGGAGCTACCTGGCAATGGTTTCCTTCCTACTTGGAAGGGTGTTCATATCAGGTAACATGGATAAGAACAACATCTTCGTCATGCAAACCAGAAACTGGTGTCCAACAAAGCTCAGTAATTGGCCTGCTTCTCTTCTACCTCCACACAGATTCTTTCGGTAAAGTCATCTCCTCACATGGGTTCTCTACCACTGCTATGCTGATGATACTCAACTTGTATTTTCCTTTCCTCCTTCAGACACCACGGCTTCTGTTTCGGATCACAGCATATCTGACAGACATGGCAGCTCATCAGCTGAAATTTAACCCCAGAAAAACTGAACTGCTCTTCATTCCAGGTGATTCATCCCCATGCCAGAATCTTCTACTTTCCTTGGACAACTCCTCAATCTCCGCTACTACTCAAAACCTTCGGACTACCATGCACAATCACCTGACCATGATAGGATTCGTCCGTTTTTATCCACACAGACCACTCAGCTGCTTAGCAGTAGCTTCCCTTATTTATAACAAATTCAAGCTTTTATTTTTTCCTGTATGGAAATCTTTCTCTGTCTACATTGAACGTTTATGATGGATACCTGCACTGATTGTGGCTACTTCTAACATCGATATCCATTTGTAAACCTTCAATCTTTTGCCCAACTTGAGCCCTTGCGCTGAGTCCTGAGCTCCTTCCATTTGATCACAATGCGTACCATTTGAAAACAAGAAGAGCTTTTAATTTATTTTTACCTACTTTTTCTCCCTTTCTTGTTCTCACGCTGTATGTGCACTCCTGCAGCCATTTGTGACGCCAGTGCCAGGCTGTGGAACACAGCCACTGCTGGGCCTTCCATCACTCTTTGGACCTGGCTGATCTATCCTATTGCTATACTTATGCTTAGATCGTTTTACAGTTGTGACTGTACATGCGTTCATATGCATACCCTGGAAAGTTCTTACGTTTTTGCTCAACATTTGCTGTTTAAATCATTGCTCAGGGGATACTGTAGACCTGCACCTTTTAAAAAAGACTTCTACCTTCTAAGAACTTCTTCTGTAATCATAAAGACTGCCCTGTGTTCATCCCAAAAACAAATAGATTTAGTCCTAAGCTCTAAATACAATTTATTAATATAATATTTAATATATCTTTAAATTTTAATAAACAGTTATACATCAGACCACTCCAGGTTTATTTACGTTAACACAACACAAGGAAACTCAGCTAATGCTTTGTAAGATATCAGTGTAAAAGGGATGGTTGATTTTGTGTGTGCATGCAACAAAATCAGTGCATATATGGCCTTATTTGCGTGTGGGCACATGGGGGTTCGTGTATGATTACACATATCGACTTGTATAAGGGTTCATATGTGTTTTTGGGTGTGAAGGTTCTTTTAGATGTACTATAGTAGTGTAATATGTATAACCCTCCCCCCTTTACCCAGGGTGCCTAGCAAGGCCTGGTTTTCACCACATCAGGATACACAGTTGCTTGCTGAATTCCGGTATGAAACGGATCGCTGGTGCACCGCAATGTGTATGTTAGAGACACACGCTGAAGGACAGGTGCCCCCAACGGACAATCTCACACACACACACACACACACACACACACACACACACACACACACA
>JAOUQX010000014.1:9892582-9910082 GCA_028566295.1 Liobagrus marginatus
ACGAACGGCGCCCCTGGAGCAGGTGAGGTTAAGGGTCTTGCTCAAGGACCCAATGATGGTAGCTTGCCTGGTGCGAGCCTTGAACCCTCGACCCTCTGATCACTGACCCAGAGCAGATACCATTGAGCCAGTTACCATCTAGTAGCTCTCAGAATATCACAGACCACTAAAGGCGGTAGATCGTTCTTGCATTTATCTCCTGAGCTTTGGACTAGCCTTCCTGGCAGTGTTTGGGGCTAGGACACACTCTCCCGGTTTAAGCGTAGATTAAAGACGCATCTCTTTAGCCAGGTGTACACATGACACATAACACACCCCATAACTTCACAAAATGCACACAATCATCTAGTGTTCACTATCAATATGGACAAAAGCTATACTAATTCCTCTTCTTTTGCTTCTCTTTTTCTACTCATCCGAGACATATGATAGTGTGCCAGTGCCAGATCTGTTGCACTTCATGAAGATTCCAGACCATCACGGAGAAAATGGCGTCCCAGTGGATTCTGAGGCATCTCAAGATGTAGCAGCTCCAGATGGATTATGCTTCATGAAAGACTCGGACATTCAAACAGAAGATGGGATGGAGGAGTTGCATCTATAATGAACTGTGTTGAGCTGATCTATATGCTGCTCAGGAGTTCCTCAATTCCAAGTGACTATTTTTGACCATAGAATGGACAAAATTTGTAATCACGGAAGTATAAAATGGTTTATAATCACACTCTCTGCCATCACCCGAATGAGGATGGGTTCCCTCTTGAGTCTGGTTCCTCTCAAGGTTTCTTCCTCATACCATCTAAGGACATTTTTCCTTGCCACAGTCGCCCCTGGCATGCTTATTATGGATAAATAAAATCACACATTCATTTTAAGTTACACTAATTTCTAACAGTTTTCTTTAAATAATTATGTTCTGTAAAGCTGCTTTGAGACAATGTCCATTTGTTAAAAGCACTATACAAATACATTTGAATTGAATGAGTTTGTGAAAGCTGTGTTTTGTTTACTTGCTCTCACAGACTCTTATCCAAACACCAAAGGGTGCAAATATGACAGAGATGCTAATTATATTTTGCTTGAATGTACGTTTCAGCAGTTTATTTTCATAAAGATATTTGCATACATTTGGCTATAATATGTCTTGCCATATACATTTAGTTCTTTTTAGCAAAAAGTACATTACGGTAGGAAGAATATTCACTCCATCAGGGTTCTCTCAAAGCCACATCACCAAAACCCACATTACACACAGGCTAGATTGCTTCAAGCATGCATAATTAATAAGTAATACTCCCATTTACATCCCTTGGGTTGTCACAAAGACCAGAGCTGACAGATTATGACAATAGCTTTGAAAAATATAATATAAAGTATACTGACGTAAAAAAAAAATACTCATTTTACTTCCGAATATAAAATTGTAATTAGTACTATAGTTATAGTACCAATATGCACTATAGTTTACTTGTAGTATTAATACTGAAAGTAGCATTACATCATTTGTGTATGTTGTATGATTGTCAATAAAAATTCTTATTTTAGGGCTGTCTGGGCCGTGTTTTCATCTCCACACTTTTAAATGAGTATCTCTCCCCAGTTCGAGAGTCAGAGAGAATGTACCAGGTGCCCCAGTAGATGCCATCTGTAATGCCAGTGTAACGCCCTCGGTAGTACCGTCCATTTAAATTGGCAGCCAAACAGGAATCGAACCACCAGCCTGCACCATAGTACTGAGCGCAGTTACCACCTGCATAGCGATCATGATCATGATCATATGTGCTGAAAGATCTGCCATCATGGTTGTAGTGCTTACTATAGCTGAGAGCGTTACCAGCGTCACCATGGTAATTTTGTGCAGTCAAACGAAACCTGACAGATAAAAATACAGCGTAAGAGCACTGATATATTATGTAGGTTTTAACTTCATTCATATCAAGTCTGTTCCTAAGTGCACTGAAGGCTTCAACATATGTTTACTATGAACGTTTGCTGCTAATTGATTATATTTTAAGTATCTAACAATAAGTTTGATATTAGACAGACTGCAGGATATTTGAATCAAAAAGAATTTTGTACACCATTTTTGCTGTTGCTCCTATATAGAGTGTACAGAATGGAGTTGCATCAGTGTCTACTTTTCTCTGTTTGTGTGTTCATGCATGTGAGCAACTCTGCACCTTTGGTTTTCTCCTGCCACTTTAAAGTTGTTATAAACAGCGTGTCGGGTTTGTTGATGCCCGTCTTGAAGAGTGATGTGAAGTGTATGTTGCCCACTGGCAGTAAGAGCATGTAGGACTGCATTTCCTAACCAGTGTTCCTTTTGGGAAGAACCAAAGCCTTCCCGATACTCTCGCCAAGTTCGGTTGAAGTTCACCTGCCCATCAAATCGACGCTGAAACACTGTCCATCCACCTCCCGCAGACTCCATATCACACACAGCCTGAAATAAAGGAAACAACTATACAATTTACTAATAAGTGTGTACATACTGTATGTAAACATAAACATGACCTTTAAATCCATATGCGTTTTTGACATTTGACACATTTTGATACCAACTGCCACATTTATGGAAAAGCTTTCTATGAAATTTTGCAAGTTGGCTGAGAGGATTTGCTAATTTAATCACAAGATTTGTGAGATCGGGCACTAATGCTAGGTTAGGTCTGGGTTACAGTTCAACCCAAAGGTGTTCAGATGGGTTGTGTTCAGGGCTCTGTGCACTCTTTGACACACTTGTGTTTCCACTCCAGCCATAACACAGCATGTCTTCATGGAGCTCAGGAGCTTTGTGCATTGAAGCATTGTCATGCTGGAACAGTGTTAGGGCCTCTTAGTTCCAGTGATATATATATGTATATATATACATATGTGTGTGTGTGTGTGTGTGTGTGTGTATGTGTGTGTTCACAAACTAAAATAGACACAACCTGATCTAAAAAAAAAAAACCATTTTGAACAATTGTACTTCAAAACAATAATTTATCAATTTTTGAATTGAAAGTATAAATGCAATTTCATTTGGATTTCATCTCTGTTACATATGCATGCAGTTTTGTTTGGTGTGATGTACCTCTAGTGCTGGTTTTTCGGGGTCTGGTTGGATAGTGTAAATTCCATTCTCTTTAATTCCAAACTGAAAGATCTCATAGCAGCTCTGTGGATAAAGTCCCGTAGAGGGAGACACTACCAAACACAGAGCCACATAAACCATATATTTGAAAGACAGTAACCATTAACAAAATATTGAATGTGAGTGTGTGTGCGTGTACCTGTTAAAGCACTTTGTGTTGGTGGTGCACCAGAGTGTGTGATACTATTAATTAACAGCAGCAAGTCTTGTTCTCCATTTTTCCCCACTGCTGCACTTTCTGACACACACACACACAGACAAACATGTTGGTCTGCGGCCATTTGATTTACAGCCCACTCTATTTATGAGGTTGCAACAAGGTTGTATAAAGATTGTCTAACGGTTGTTCAATAATTGAATAGAGGATGTTTAACTGTTAGTTCGTGCAAAAGACTCACATTCCAAGGAGTACAAGTAGTCTCTGTTTACTCTGTGTGTGTGTGTGTGTGTGTGTGTGTGTGTGTGTGCTATATTGGAAATAATTAAAAGTCTTGAGAGAAAAGCATTTAAGTAAGAGGATTTCTAACCAGGAAATGTAATCGGCTTTTCAAAATCTAACAACAGAGTTTATGAGAATATCAGCCACAGACCTAGCCTGCCAGCCATGTCTTTAAGTCTCTGACTGTGGCATTGCAGGTTACACTCAGTAAGCACGGCTGTCATTAGAGCCAGAATAGCTGCCAGGGAATCAGATCCATCTCTTCGATTTCCTGATGCATGTTCATGTTGCTTCATACACCGCTTTAGCAACATCAGACGTTCTGGCATGGAATAGGACTAAACAGCACACACATACACACACAGGCAAAAATTAGAACATTTTTATTTATTTTGTTTGGTATATTCTTAAACATTTTATTAATATACAGACATCCCACCAATTGTCTGTAAATTCAAACGGAATTATAATAATTATCTTATTAAATAATTAATAATCAGATCCTATTTATCACATACACGAAGTGAAATATTTTTATACCGCATATCCCAGCTTACGAATTTGACGGTGTGTGTGTGTGTGTGTGTGTGTGTGCACGTTCGCATAGCACCCTGTAATAAACTATCTCTGGACTAGGTGCTGTTCACCCAGTCCAGGATATAGTACTGAGAGAATAAATGAACTGAATTATTAATGGAGAGGAAGCAAAAAAGAATACAGTATTTGACAGCACATATTTTAACCTTTCACACAGGTGCATGCATTAAAAAAATTATTCTAAAGCCACAAACTAACATACTAACCATATGGAAACCCTTAAAGCATGTGATAAACAGAGGAACTGTACAACCCTAAATGTGTGAGGCAAATTTACTAACCTCTAAGCAACCTTACTCTAAAAACTAAAAACACTCAAACTAATCAATGATGCAAAACCTTCATATATAAAGAATTTAAACACAAAATTCTCAGAAATATGAACACACATCCATATATAGTTTACGCGTTTGCATAGAGAGTGTAAGTCAACTCACCTGTGTATTTCTTTGGAGAGGCTCTTGTGTTCTTCTGAGCAGTGTATCCTTCTTCTGTGTGAGGTGTGTTTTGGGGGGAGATGCTATTGTACTGCAACCCCCCTCACACCTTCTATTAGGTGGCCCAGCCACCAAACTGTCCCTCTGACATAGTACACATAGACACATCACACAGACACACAGCAAAAGCCAGCGCAGAATACACGCACACACACACACATTGCTAAAGACACTCATGGAAAAGTGAGTGTGCCAACAAGTCATTGATTATTATAGAGTATTCCTGCTACCTCTCACCAATCTTCCACACAAACTGCCTTTCCGCTTTATTACTCCACCTAGGACTCCAGAGTTTCCAATAAATATTGTTTGTTTTTTCCCTTTTCAATTTGTGCCAATTAAGTCTGCATAAATTAGAGTCTTTTCTATGATCTTTATATGTAAGACTTTACAGTGCCAACACACCACTCTCGCATCTTTCTAAAAGTTCTGCTGCCTTTCTCTTCTTATTTATCTCTTCTTCCAACCCGCTATCCCTCCCTCTGTCTTTCCTTCTGTCTCTCTCCCTCTATTTGTAGTGTTCTTGGCTTAGATTCCAAGATAACCGTGTTTCATTGCTCTCACATGCACCGATGCTCCCTACCCCCAACACATACACGCGCACACGCGCACACACACACACACTCTCATACACACACACACACACACACACACGCCCACACACACACGCTCCCTGTTTCCTAAGTTTCAAATACATATATATATAATTTCTTTTTTCCATTAGGCTTTTATGATTTATATCTTTTATTTTGTGATTTGTTCATTGCTTGATGAACTTGTTAAAGGTTATAAAAGTTAAAACACGTGGAATTCCACTTTTCTGCTTGCAATAACAAAAAAACACATGCACACCTTCTCAATGGTGTGACCTCCATTACACTCTGATCTCCGACCTTTCTGTCTAGGTGCAAGAACTCTCCGTGAATTGTTTAGAGCGGAGTGTTTACTCCTGTGTATGACATGTGTGTAGTAGGTGAGATGTGTGTGGAGGGGGGTGTTAATGGTCTATGTTGCTCAGCTCAGTACCTGGCGCCATCTTGTGGTAAACGTTAGACAGCAGTATCGTTAACGTTGTTCTACTATTTTCTAGTCCTCAAAGTTCAAAATTTATTTGTCACATGTACATTATACGTGGTACAACATACAGTGAAATGTATACAAAGACTTGTCCTCATACAAAGACACTCGCTGGTCTAAATAACTTGAAATGCTTCATAATGCGCAAGTGTTCTTTATTGCTTTAGTTACGTGAATATGGACCCCGCATAAAACAACACGTAACGAATTGTATAAGCGTATACACTATATGCGCTTAAATTAAATAAAACTATCTCACTACATAAAACGTGACTTCATAGGCATGGAAAGTACAGTGCGCATGCCTGAACACCTTAGTAGTACGTCATGATAGGTATGGTAAGGATACGTAACATGCTCCCTCTGCAGTCGATGGGGTGGGGTCTGATCGGATGTAACCTCTCCCACCTGTAGGACTAAAAGATAGAGACAGCAACTCAGAACATTTTGCCATAAACAGATACCAGGATAGAGTGTTTTTTGTCGCGAAGAGTAATTTCCGAAGAGTCAGCTAATAGCTAGCTCCACCACCTAGACTTTTGGTACGGATTTTTGATTGAATAGATTTAGTTCCCGCCCAAAAGCATGCGCGCGCACGTCACCCGTGTTGTCACGGGAACAAAGAGGAAGTGGGAGACGGTAGGCAAGCAGACAAGAATTAAGAACAATTTTCTCCAGTCAACCGAATTTGCCAACTTTTTATTTGACACGAGCAAGATAAGTGTATTGCAGCTGGACATAATTATACTACATTAGTAGAGCCTCGGAAAGTATTCTGCGTTTGAAGACGAGAGAAGACCAGAAGTAACAGGTTTGGACGAAGCAGAAATCTCTGGAAGTTAACCTGTAGGTGTTTATTTTGAAAACGTATACCAGTCTGTGCACTGGGCGTCACAGAAAGGTACTTCATACCGAACAGGTTTTTGGTCTTGTTGTGTGCTTGATTGGATCTTACTATCTTTATACATACACGTATATACACGTAACGCTGTAATACATGTTAGAACATTAACCTAATAGTCTTTGACCTCTGACCAGGCAGAATGGCATCCAGGAAGAAAGTCCTTTTAAAAGTCATCATACTTGGGGATTCAGGGTAAGTGTTTGAGGCATGAAGTAATTTTCCTGATATACTCGTATTGAGAAATTGATCTAAAACTTTCCTAACTATGGGGCTGTGTGGAAGATAAGAGACTCGCATACTACACTGAAAATATTGGAAATTCCAATTTCCTCTTTCAGTTCCCCTTCTCTCTCTTTTTTCTCTCTTGCTGCAGAGTTGGAAAGACATCTTTAATGAACCAGTATGTTAACAAGAAGTTCAGTAATCAGTACAAAGCTACAATAGGAGCTGACTTTCTTACAAAGGAGTTGATGGTTGAGGACAGACTTGTCACTTTGCAGGTATTCTGTTAGAAATACACTCCTTTGATGATAACTCAATTTCAAAATAAAATATTTCTATGACAAAGAAAATTACTGCCTATAAGAAGATATAGAATGCACCCATATGGCATGTGTCATGGTGTACATTGTAACCATATAAGCTGTTTGTCTGGGAAAGGTTTGAGTCATCTATAACAACCTTCAAAATGTGGTAGTATAAGTTATAGGTGATGAGATTGTAAGTATTTTAATCAATGCTATATTCTTGTATAAGTGACAACAGTTTCAGAATCTAAAATGGTTAAAACGGGTGCCATTTCCTTGACTACCACAAATGAAATGCAAGATGAAGATTTGGAACCTTTTGCCAGTGAATGTGGTAAAGAAATGCCTGCAATCTACTGCAATCCATAATTCACAGACTTTGACCTGATTCAAACAAATACATGTTGTGATCTAGTTTTAAATCCAATACATGAGAACATTTTACTTTTAGAAAATTCTTAGGTTAGATTAGGTTCTATTAGATTTGTCTATTCTGATGCTTGTAGCAAAAAAGTCTGTAGTTAAGACTACTATTCCACATGGCCATTTGACCAGTGGCCAACTATATAAATGCACCACCATGTGGACAAACGTATGAACACATGACCATCACGTCCATTTGTGAGCCTTCCCTAGTAAGTTGCCACAAAGTTGGAAGCACACTTTTCCATAAACACATGATTTGTCATGGTTGGAGTGGTAAGCTTGGCACCGAGCCCTGACATCAACCCCACTGAAGGTCTTTGATGTCTGCTGAGAATCTGACTTTACGAATGAGCTTGTCTAAACGTTGACTAAATAGACAATTACTTTCTGCATTACCTTTTCAAAGCACAAAATGGAAACTGTTCGGGTGCAAATATGTATAAGGAATTTTGCTAGGACCAATACAGATTTTGTCTTGGTTAGATTTGGGACACCGCTGGACAGGAAAGGTTTCAGTCTCTGGGGGTGGCTTTTTATCGAGGTGCTGATTGCTGTGTGCTGGTGTTTGATGTTACTAACCCAACCACGTTTAAGACTCTGGATTCCTGGAGAGATGAGTTTTTGATTCAGGCCAGTCCTCGTGATCCAGACAACTTTCCATTCCTGGTCCTAGGCAACAAGATTGACCTGGAGAGCAGGCAGGCAAGTAACAAATGGTCCCAGTGTGAAGTGTTTGTGATATTAACAAAGTCTTTGAAAAATGGCTACATTGTCTTAATAGGGACCGAAGACCATGATTTTAAAATGAATTACCTTTAAACCTAGCATAATTTGCCCTTATTTTTATGTAAGTCAAAAAGAAAAATTCAAATGTTCTCTATACCACTAACATGGTATAATTTCATCTTATTTTAAAATAATTGTTTGAAGTGTGTACAAATTTTGATCTAAGATTCCTGTTCTATGCATGTCTTTCAGGTGACAACCAAGCGAGCACAAGCATGGTGTCAGACTAAAAACAACATTCCATACTTTGAAACCAGTGCAAAAGAGGCCATTAATGTTGAACAGGCATTTCAGACGATTGCACGCAATGCTTTAAAACAGGTCAGCAGTAGGCCTTTTTAATTCCACTGATTACTGACCTGATTGTCTGTTTGCTTTACTATATACATGAATATATTTATGAATGTCACTATCTCTCTGCCTCCATCTAGGAAACAGAAGTTGAGCTTTATAATGAATTTCCAGATCAGATTAAGTTGGAAAGAAAAGACAGCTCAAGCGCATCGGCACAAAACTGCAACTGCTAACACTTGTGTACATAGACACTAACAAGCTCTGTAAAACCAAAACAGATTTGCACACCTTACTTTTAGTCTTTGATTTCTTTTCTTTTTACTTTATTGCACACATACACACAGATTATGGGTGTATGGATGTACAGTATATGCCAAAATTACCAATTTTTTAAATGTAATAAATATTTTAAATAAATGTAAACGAATCCTCATTTCCTTCGTTTTCAGTCCCCAACAATGATCTTGAATTAAATCATATCCTGTTTGTATTTTTAAATAGTTGCACATGTAAAATGTTTTGTCATTACCAAATGTCAATGAAGTGTATGGTGGCACATTATAACTGCCTTGCTGGTCCACAGTCCCGAGTTTGATCCTGAGATTGGTGACCTTTCTGCTTCCCCATTCAAAATCCAAACCTGTACTTGTCCATTTGTAGTTAGTACAAGTTTGAAGTGATAACAGAAGTGATGATTTTGACACCTATTTTGACAAAATTCACTTATTTTAAAACTATTTAAATAATTTATCCATACACTATACACTTGGTATAAGGTAAGAGGGCAAAAAGGTGTGACTGGATATTTCAATGTAATTTTCTGCATCCACTAAAGTGTCAAGTGCATGTGCATATAAGTCATGTATGAGCTATAAACTGATGATGTACTGTA
Source organism: Liobagrus marginatus (assembly GCA_028566295.1). Classification (NCBI taxonomy): domain Eukaryota; kingdom Metazoa; phylum Chordata; class Actinopteri; order Siluriformes; family Amblycipitidae; genus Liobagrus; species Liobagrus marginatus. Next base: position 9,902,158 of record JAOUQX010000014.1, read on the forward strand.
TGTTGGAGCAGTGATCAGGAGTTCAGGGCAAGAAAATTCTTCTTCAAGCCGTCATCCAGGCCATATGGAGAACTGCTTTCCATACCACAGCCACAGTTTTATTCACAGTTGGTGAGTGTTGGATCCTAGAGAATATTTTCTGCCCCCAGCTCCTTTTCCCCCCATCTCACAAAAACGCTAAAATGCCCTGTAGATCATTTCGTGCATGCATTTCTTTACCTTTCATTTACCATTCTCCTTACTGTGGGGATGAGAGTAAAATGTGCTAAGGAGTGTGCTGCTGGTAAATTTCCAGTTACTGTATTTCAGACACCTTCAGCAACATCTTTATTTTACCATAAACAACTGGCAACATTTTAATATGCTTACGAAACTGAATAAAGAAACTAACAATATGTGCGTATTTGTGCTCTAGCAAGACGTAGACCACGCCCTTTTCTGTGTCGTAGAGAACCGCCCATATTTTTTGAAACGGGAAGCTAAAAACAGTTTGCCAGCACACAGCCACGTGACGGCGTGTTATGTGCTTGTTTGGGGAAATTAAACCGAGTATATTTTGCACATGTTTGGTGCACTACTTCAAACTAACACATTTTCCAGTATTTAAAAAATTTAACTTCCGTCGTATGTACACAACACTGTGCGTCTGTGTACAGTTTCTAATTAATTCGTGCTCTAAGTCGCCTCCCATACTCGCTATTACTTGTTATGTGCGGAGTGAGATGTTCTGGTTATGTGCATTTTTCCGAGTGTCGTAGTTCATTCTGCCTTTCCGCTGAGTACTGAGCACGGTGTTGCTTGCACTTCTAGAGCAGAAGAATTAGGATGTGAAACGGGTAAGAATTTGCGGGATAACAAATCTGAAACTATACTAAAAAAACACAACTCGAGGCATGCACCTGCCGTCAGTGTTGTTGTTCTCAATCACGTCCGCGCACCGTTAATAACTCGTGATCAGCGAACCCCTTTGAGCAGACGGACTAAATCAGCATCTCAAGACGCGTAAGCATCTAAAATCTAAACGTATAACCATGTCTACCCAAGATAAGGAAACTTTACCAGAAACAGCAGCACCAGCAAAACCGATGGCCAAAAAGAAACCCTTCAGTAAAGCAAAGCCTGTCTCTACAGAGATGAAGAAGAAAAAGAAGGGCAAAGGGCCAGGAAAGTACAGCCAGTTGGTGATTGATGCTATCAAAACTTTGAGCGAGAGAAACGGCTCGTCTCTGTTTAAAATCTACAACGAGGCAAAGAAAGTGAGCTGGTTTGACCAGGAGCACGGGCGCGTGTACCTACGCTACTCCATCCGCGCGCTGCTGCAGAATGACACGCTGGTGCAGGTGAAGGGTCTGGGCGCTAACGGCTCCTTTAAGCTCAACAAGAACAAATTCACCACCGACAACAGAAAAAGCGCCGTGACGGTGAAAAAGACTGCAAAACCGACCAAAAAGCCCACCAAAAAAGCAGATGAGAAGAATAAAAGCGTCAGCGGCGTGAAGAAAGCTGGTTCTAAAGCTAAGAAAACTACCAAACCCAAGAAAGAGGATAAAAGTCCAGCGGCAGCGGCCAAGAAGTCCAAGAAAGCCAAGCAGCCTAAAAAGACTGTTAAAAAGGCGTAAAACGCTTTCAATTTGCATGCTATAATCTGTATCGAAAGTTATTCACATATTATAAACTTTGATTTTAGAGTTTAGAATGGGGGGTATGCATAATGCGGAAATATCCAACTCATTTTTCTGATGGTTTTACTGATTGAACTAAATGTAAATAATTGTACAAGAAAGGAAACATTTTTTGTTTACTTCTAGTCTTCGTTATTGTTTGTTTATAGTACTGATTAAGCTTAATTGCGTATGCTTTCTTTTAAAAATAAAAAAACAACAAAGCAAAGCTTTTTTTTACGCATTTGCCATTTAGATGGATGCACAATGTACAAGTTCTATACATTGAAAATGCTAAGTTTACATCAGAACTGGTTTTATTTTGCCACCACTTTTCATATATACAAGTAAGTACCATAGATAAGAAAGGGAATAATAAATCTTACATCTAGATCCGATCATCTAATAGCGTTATAATAAACAAGCTGCATTAGGGAACAGAAAACAGGATCATATACCTTAACAGCATAATGTGATTATGGATATGTTTACACTTATACAGCAATGATTGTTATAATGGTTGCTTAATTATGTAAATAATACATTTTGTGCAGAGTTGTAATCGGATGTGAAAAGGAAATAATGGAAAAGCTAAAACACGTGCCTAGGCATACATAATTTGTACAGAAATGTAGAAATAATTTACAGATTTCTTTTAGCAATTATTTTTTCAGCATACATTGTCATTCAAAAATAATTTATGCCTGTTAAAAATAAATATGGTGCTTATAATTAGCATGACTTAAAAAAAAACATATTTGGTCTTCCTTGACACCCCTATTCTAAACTACGTTAGTGGTATCGCCCAAAGAACGACGAGGAACACGGAAGTGGCTTACTGTTTGTAGTATTTCCGCTTTTAGTCAAGAGACGGATAAAGAGAAATGGTAAGAAAGTCACATTGCAACAAATGATTTACTTCGAACATAATACAAACATTTGCATTTATTACTTTCGTCACTGTGCGCTTTATTTTTTATATTGGCAGAATTAAGTTATTTTTCTGTTAGCGGTTAGCTGCCTAGCGAAATCATCCCCACCCAAATTAGCTTTTCAATGGAGATTAACAGCAATAATACACAGGAGATGACTAGCATATGTTTATGACGTTCTGCTAACATTTTTCCATGCGGTAGTTTACAGACTGCATCACAAATCTGTCACAAGTAACCTTTATATTGCATTATATTACTATCTGTGTGTTAATAGCTGATGCATCATGGTGTGAGATAGAAGCAGTATTTGCAAAACTAGAACACTGAAGTATAGCTATGCTACAGAGTGCGGAATCACATCCATGCCAAATTTGGTCATTCACACATCAGTAGTTACTTCTAAGTAGGTTTGGACCTCCTCCTTGTTAAACTTCAATGTAAATGTCATTTGGCAGGCTCCTACATTTACTGTTGCAGAATTCTCATTCACCAGTTCATCTTTGGTACCTGTTCTATTCTAGTCAATGTTGTGGTGTAGCTCGGGACTAACCCAGGAACCACAGTGTGGCATGTGTTATAGTCCCTTACAGAGCACTATGCACACGAAATCACGTGCGCAGCTAGGAGTAATCTGGTATATTTAATCCATCTACTGACTTGTTTTTGGGAGGTGGAAGAAATCCCAGGCAGACATGGGAACATGTTAAATTCCACACAGACTGAAAACCAGGCTGTTACGGTTTGTTAAAATGTTCTTGCCATTTTCATGTCAATAACTATAAAATTGATGCATACCGGATATGAAGTGAAATATGGGCGGATTTAGTAGGGTTGTGGAAGCGTGGCGCATTTTAGGAATTTTGTACAAGTTCAGACCTGTGTAATGTGGCAAAACGAATACAAGCAAAGCAGACAAACCCTGGGCGTGTTTTTGGTGACCTTACCAGATGTGAAGTGTGTATTTGGTAGGAGTGAATATGGTTTGGATGACCACTGTTCTACGGGCTGGTTACCTTAAACCTTGTCATGTTTGTGCTTTTCACTGCAGACAGCGACTTTGCGTCCATACCTAAATGCAGTACGAGCAACACTGCAGGCAGCTCTCTGCTTGGAAAACTTCTCCTCACAGGTTGTCGAGCGCCACAACAAACCCGAGGTTGAAGTTCGGTTAGTATGGTGCTTTTAACCTAGAGTTTTTGTCATAGCCTGATTTTATGATGCATATTAATAACATTCTGTGTAAAACATCTGTATTTCCTTTCTTTATTCAACATAAATAGTACGGTGCTCATTTCCTGGATTTTTATTTTATGTAATGTTACTTTAGAACTATTACACACATTAACTGACTGTGTGTGTGTGTGTGTGTGTGTGTGTGTGTGTGTGTGTGTGTGTGTGTGTGTGTGTGTATACACAATAGGAGCAGTAGGGAATTATTGCTTCAGCCAGTAGTTATTAGCAGAAATGACAAAGAGAAGGTCCTTATAGAAGGCTCAATCAACTCTGTCCGTGTCAGCATTGCAATAAAGCAGGTATGGAACTATCATACATCATATTTAATTTTCCAGAGACTTACATTTTGTAGTTCGTTTCTGAAACAGTTACCACTTTAAGCTTTACATTTATTACATGCATGTTAGTCAATGAATATATGGTCATACCTTACCTACTTTTATAGCCAGAGGCCAACACATGCGCAATCACAGATTAGCTTGCGCAAACACACGGGATTGCCTTAGGTAGGTACTAGTAACAGTTTTTAACAGAACCCTAATAACTTTGCATGAATAATAAAAATGTGTATGTGCAGGTATAGATTGGTCCAAAAAGCTAATTTTGATATAAACAATGTTGTGTTTAAAGTTTATTTTCCTACTGGAAACCTGTGCATGAAAGTGTAACTGAATGGAGGTAGGGGGTTGCCTCCTTATTCACAGGTTTGCGGCCATAATATTGTGGTAGAAGGTTTAATGCTGAACCTTTGTAGTTGCTGAATGTACTATGATTGGTCTTTTCTAGGCCGATGAGATTGAAAAGATTCTGTGCCACAAGTTTATGCGCTTTATGATGATGAGAGCTGAGAACTTTTTCATTCTGCGAAGAAAACCAGTGGAGGTAAGAGATGAGTAAGGTAGATGTGCATAGCGGAAGAGAGAATCTTAATGTTTGTCGGGTCATATATCTGAACTGATCCTTTTTTTTAGTTAAACTCAACTAATATTGAATAGAGACCTACAGTTTATTCTTTGTGTTTGTTCAGTTTACCCTGGTTATGGCTGTTAGGTTATAAAAGTTTGTTATATATTTTGCTTAACAGTATTTTGTAGGTTATACTAAATATAAAGGAGACTTCTTTTTTAACCTTGAATATGTGGCGAATTGATAAAGTAACATCACTTGCGCTATAACTTTTTTTTTGCTGTTTTTAATTCCAGGGCTATGATATCAGCTTCCTCATCACTAACTTTCACACAGAGCAGATGTATAAGCACAAGTTGGTGGATTTTGTCATCCATTTCATGGAGGAGATTGATAAAGAAATCAGCGAAATGAAGCTGTCAGTCAATGCAAGAGCACGAATAGTTGCTGAAGAATTCCTTAAGAATGTGAGTGTTTTTTGTTGTTGTTTTTTTTATGCACACCTTTTCACCTCTATTTATTTAACAGTCCAGGCTGATGGAGGTGGTGTAATGATATAAAAAAAAAATGATGCTGATTTTAAAGCAAAAAGAAAGCCCTACCAAGTATTAGTTTCTTAATAAAAAGTGCTCAGTGAGTTCATGTTTGTTAGCAGTGTAGTTTGATTTCTGGAATAGAGTAAATTATACCGTCTGTTTTGTAGACTTTTTTAAAGCTGTAATTTAATACAAAGCTAAAATTCAGCCCTGTTTTGTGAACGATATCTCCTGGAGTGTTTAGTTCGGAACACGCAAGTCAAAATTTTCACACATTGTATGCATGTATTAGGTTTGACTCTGAACTCTGAACTATATGGTTGTCTCTCACTTTCGTGAAATAAGATTAACACTGAATTTTTCAATTGTTTTAATTCAGTTTTAAAGAATTGCTTGGTCAATGTTAGCACACTGCAACATTTCACCATGGCCAGCATAAGTGGGTTGGAGGTTTGGGACCCTGAAAGTCAAGGAAACAACAGAGAGTGGAAGATGGCACAGTGTGTATAACAATATGGACCAAGTGGACTCTGTGGTCTCGTCACCGGACCAAATTTAGAGTAGTAATCTCTACCAACAGCACTCACGGAATTGAATGACTCTCTGTACCATTCAGCTGCATTGTTCCGTAGCTATTAAAATTGCATTATTAATTCTGTTGTGCCAACTTCATTAGCTTGCTAACGCTCCAAAAATCTTTCTATGCTACTTCATTGACTATTTTTAATGGTAATCTTCACTTATATTTTCATTTTTGCTGTTTGCGACCGTAACCTTCTCTTTATTCTTTATTTTAAGTGGTCACAATGCTGCAGTATGCATTTGCCTCATCTTCCATGCTCATGAATTATCTGCATAGATGCAAAACCTACAAATATCAGGGTGGACATTCTTTAAAAAAAATGTATGTTCTTGAGCATGAAGGGGAAAAATGAGACAATGTTCCAATGATGTACACTGTTAATGCTCTTGAATAATTTGTAAAATATATGTATATTGTGTGCATATTGACATTTTCATGTCTGATTTTGATATACAGTATTTAGCTTATATATTGACCACACTATTACATATTGATTACACAAGAGCCTTGTTAGTTGTAGAAAGAAGATGGTGAAACAATTATGATAATAAACTTCCCTTTATTGCTTGTAATTGTTTTATTGTTTTGGTATTATAATGATCCAGGTTTACATAGGAACCTTCCACCAAACATACTATATCGCCCCTATAGGCTTACAGTGATCCAACATTGATAAAGATTTCAGCTGCTAATACCCCTTATGCATAGTTAAATCCTGATGTGCTGGAAAAAATTGTTACTTGAATAAATGTAAAAAAAAAAAATTGGGTAAGTTCAGTTTGTAAAGACAAAGAGTAACATTAAGTTAATCCTAATTACACTCATGTTTGCAGTACTCTACATATTTTAGGAAGTTCTCGCCGTTTAGGTTCTCGCCGTTAGCAAGGAAACCTCACCATTAAGGTTTCAGCATCAGCAGATCTCTCTTTCTCTCTCAATCTCTCTCTCTCTTGCTTTCTCTCTAGACCAAGATCCTAAACCCATATTTTCCTTAATCGTAAATTAAGTCATTTCTTATATATAGGTACAAAATAAAGGGCAGAACTGTTAAGTAATGTTTTGCAAGGATTACATTACTAAAAATAGAATAATTAGAAGTATTAGTAGACTATTAATAGTAGAATTATTATTAGTACAATTAGAATTTATCAATAGATAAAGGCAATCGCATATGAATACACATGAATTCTTTTTGAAGAGAAAGTTTAAATAAAGCTTTAGTGTCCTTAGTGTGACCTGAGGCAGAGAAGATCGCTTTGTCCATTTGTCTTTAACACACATCTTAACAGTAAGGCCAAGTGTTGAAAGATATCAGCAAGTGGTTTGAAAGAATGCGCTTCCCATGAGACATTAATTATCTCATTTATTCTTCATTTATCTTTATAACTGCTTTATTTTTGGTTAGGGTTATGAGGAATCCAGTAAATATTCTGAAAACACAAGACATCCATGCGCCTACACACACAAACACTAATTCACACACTCATTCACACAACCTGACATGTTTTGTTAGGTGGGATGGAACAAGAGAACCTTCATTAAATCCTTAACATGAAACTCCACACACATCTTTTGCTTGAGGAAGTAAAGTACTAAACTAATGCAATAAAGCTTTATAGAATTGAATTCAGAAGTCCATCCCCAAAAATAATCAACAATGAAGAATTGTTTACTGTCAAATTCAATTTGTATGACGTCTCTAAAACGGAATGCTAAATTATAATGAATTTATTATCTTGAGTTTATCTTGAATAAATGATCAGCACTAGTGAAAATATTATTGTACAATTTTATTGATGAATTCTGTGTAATAAGCCCTGTAGCTTCCTAACACCCCACCCAAGATATATTCCAACCTTCGAAATATGGATTTTGGCTGACATTTGTTTGTCCTGTTATGTTTACAGTATCAAAAAGTCTCTGGTAATTCAAAATATGGTACAATATTATCCTTTGTTGTCATGATCATGTTGACTGCATGTCAGATGGCAACGTTTTTACTACTTTGCACAAGCATGTTAAAAAAGTTTTTACTTAAAATGATATATCAAATCAGCATTTACAGTATATA
>JAOUQX010000014.1:9917184-9932477 GCA_028566295.1 Liobagrus marginatus
TATAAAGTATAAATATACATATTTTAAACATTCTGGTACCCACACACACATATACTGAAATTCCTAGGGTGGCCAATCCTACTTCGCGGATTTTCAGATATCGCTGGTGTTTCCGGTCCCCGTTAACCGCGATATTTGAGGGATGACTGTACTTTACAGTGTACAGTACAACTAATTGTTCTCACTGACATATAGTTTGTTGGCATATTAACTGCTTTTGTTGTCATTCTAATTAAATTTGTTCCCCTGTACAGACCTACTCTGGGTTGTTCTGTGTCACCGTGAATCCGTATAAGTGGCTTCCTGTGTATGACAGTACGGTTGTAACAGCCTACAGGGGCAAAAAGAGAGTCGAGGCCCCTCCTCACATCTTCTCTATCTCTGATAATGCTTATCAGTTCATGCTTACCGGTATGAAACATTTTTGAAATTCTACCAAACATTCAGTTATGTGTTTAGTAAATTTATCAACATGAAAAATTGTTTGTTTCCAGATCGTGAGAACCAGTCAATCCTGATCACGTAAGTTCAGAAACACTGTGTCGATATAGGAAGTGAGCATTAAGCTTGGCAAGCTGTGTTAGGCAATTATGAAGTAAATAATGCAGCTGCTTCGTGAAATAGTTATAAAAGAAGACTAAAAATTTTACATTAAGATCAGGCCTACACGATATCTTCGGTAAATACACTGTTCTCTGCTAAAGCATGTATGCTGGCTACGGGTTATATAGTCATAAATATAATAATAGTTGTTTGGTTCGTTAATAGTTCATGAATGAAGAATAATAGAATCACGTTTTAAGGATTGTGGAAAGTCAGTTGAAGCAAATAACTGAAATGGCAGACCATTTGTAGGTTTTTAGGTACTGAACAGTTTTTGTGTTTTTTAAAACATAATTATGACTTAGGGACTGCAAGAAGCAGTGTTATATCTTACATGTGTAAGATTGGTACTGGATTTTATTTCAGTGGAGAATCTGGTGCAGGAAAGACTGTAAACACCAAAAGGGTCATCCAGTACTTTGCGACAATCGCAGTGTCTGGACAGAAGAAGACAGAACCCGGTCCTGGAAAAATAAAGGTTGGTGAGATTGTGCATTGCTGTTAGTAGTGTATGAAATATAATAAAGAGTGCAATCTTTATCCGTCCATCCATCCATCCATCCATCCATCCATCCATTGTCTATCGCTTATCCTGTTCAGGGTCACGGGGGCACTGGAGTCTATCCCAGCTAAGTTAGGGTGCGAGGTGGGGTACACCCTGTATAATCAGCAGTTAATCACAGGACTAACACTTAGAGACAGACAACCATTCACACACACATTCACTCCTACGGACAATTCAGAGTAGGCAATTCACCTATGCTCAATCGCATGTGTTTTGAGGCGGGAGGAAACCGGAGTACCCCAGTAAAGCCCGTGCAAGCACGGGGAGAACATGCAAACTCCACACAAAAATTGGAATGTGGGAATCAAACTCATGCTCCCATGACCTCCTTGCTGTAAGGCAGGCATGCTAACCACTGCCTCCATGCCCCAATTTTTATGCTAATGTTATTAGTGATAACAATCTCTTTTTTTTTTTATTCTTCAACCTTCAGGGGTCACTGGAAGATCAAATAATTGCAGCCAACCCTCTGCTGGAGGCTTATGGTAATGCAAAGACTGTGAGAAATGACAACTCCTCTCGCTTTGTAAGTAGCGCTAAGATAGCTTGTTTATTTAATGATTTTACACTTTATTTAATTCATGTTTTTAATTTTCAAAAAGAAAATGTTTTTAACACTTAATACATTCTCCAATGTGTTAGGGTAAATTCATCAGGATTCATTTTGGCTCCACCGGAAAGTTGGCCTCAGCTGATATTGAATCTTGTAAGTTATTTAAAAATATTATAGAAATTATTAAACGTATATTTGTATGATTTATATGCATCTCCTCTTCACTGAGTAGCATTTCAGACCAATTATTATCTATACAGATCTGCTGGAAAAGTCAAGAGTAACCTTCCAGCTTTCAGCTGAGAGAAGCTACCATATTTTCTACCAGCTTACAACTGGCCACAAGCCTGAACTGCTGGGTAACGCGTACATACATAAGAACTCTCAAACTGATAACACAAGCAAAGTAATATAATATTAAAAGTATAAAAGTATATAATATTTTGAGAGTAACTTCAATTTTGATTTAATTTCAGAGGCTCTCCTTATCACCACTAATCCATATGACTATCCAATGGTCAGTCATGGAGAGATCACAGTCAAAAGCATCAATGATGTGGAAGAGTTTATTGCTACCGATGTAAGCAAATATTATACAGATGTAATCTCTGATGTTGAATTTTCTTTGTTTGCTCAAAGCCACCTTTTCTGTCTAAGCACTGATATGATTTGTAAATGAGTACTTTCTTGTTTTTCAGACTGCTATTGACATCTTGGGCTTTACTGCGGATGAGAAGATAAGCATATACAAGCTAACAGGAGCTGTGATGCATCACGGAAACATGAAATTTAAGCAGAAGCAGAGAGAGGAGCAGGCCGAGCCTGATGGAACTGAGGGTAAGAGTGACTTTAACTTAGCTTTTGATCGTTCAGTGTGCCTTTTGTCATGGTTGAGTTACACTATAGTGGTATGAGATGGATTGTATAATTGATTTCAATGTCATTTCTCATGTTACAAAAGTTGAAAAAGGTTTTTGCCCCTAGACCGACTGGAATGAGCTGCATATGGAAATATAGCTTATTTCAATTAATTAGTGTTTGATTGCTTTATACCAGGGGTCTCCAACCTTTTTGAAACTGAGAGCCACTTCTTGGGTAGCGATTAATGCAAAGAGCTACCAGTTTGGTATTCACTCTTGAAATAATCAATTTGCTCAATGTACCTTTATTTATGTTATTATTTATAATTAATGTTATTCATATATGTGAAGACACTGATCATGTTAATGATTTCTCACAATAATTATCAGCAATGATTGAGCAAGCTAGGAAACAGATGAATAGCAATATGCAACACTTTATTTCTATAAATCTCTGTAAGTAATTATATTTTCAAATTTACATTAATGCAAGCCTGATTCCAAAAAGAATAGCAACGAATAATATAGATGCAGCTCACTGATAAGTGGTGCTATCGTGGGATATCTTTAAAACATTCCCGTGGGCTAATCAAGTGGTCCTTGCGGGCGACCTGGTGCTCGCTCACGGGCACCATGTTGGTGACCCCTGCTTTATATATTTATCTTATTCCTTCAGTGGCTGATAAAATAGCTTATCTCATGGGTCTAAATTCAGCTGACCTGCTGAAAGCTTTGTGCTATCCCAGAGTCAAGGTTGGGAACGAGTTTGTGACTAAAGGGCAAACTGTGTCACAGGTAATACAAACTTCACAGATTCAGACAATATTTCCAAGTACAAGTATTTACTTCAAAAGTGATCTATTTTGCTCTTTCGAACAGGTCTACAATTCAACCAATGCTCTGTCTAAAGCAGTCTATGAGAAGATGTTCTTTTGGATGGTTGTCCGTATCAATGAGATGTTGGATACCAAACAGCCTAGGCAGTTCTTTATCGGGGTACTGGATATTGCTGGGTTTGAAATTTTCGATGTAAGTAAATTAGGTAGTAAATGAAATATCATTCTATGCAGACAAAAGAGTGGAAATCAGCTCATCTCTGTCTGCCCCACAGTTTAACAGCTTGGAACAGCTTTGCATCAACTTCACTAATGAAAAACTGCAACAGTTTTTCAATCACCACATGTTTGTACTGGAACAAGAGGAATACAAAAAAGAAGGAATTGAGTGGGAATTTATTGACTTTGGCATGGATTTGGCCGCCTGCATTGAGCTAATTGAGAAGGTGAGTAATCATTACCTAGTTAACAATTTTCGATAGGTGAACATTATGAGGTTTTCCTGGAACCATAAGCAAATTGTATTCTTATACACAGCCAATGGGTATTTTCTCCATCCTTGAAGAAGAGTGTATGTTCCCCAAAGCCACAGACATAACTTTCAAGAACAAGTTATACGACCAACACGTCGGTAAAAGTGCCTGCTTTCAGAAGCCAAAACCTACTAAAGGCAAGGCAGAAGCTCACTTCTCCCTGGTGCACTACGCTGGAACAGTGGACTACAACATCGTGGGCTGGCTGGATAAAAATAAAGACCCCCTGAATGACTCAGTTGTTCAGCTTTACCAGAAGGCATCAGTGAAACTGTTGCCTACTCTGTTTGCTTCTCATGCCTCTACTGAAGGTGTGTTGCAGTTTTGTACACATTTATGAAAGATCGGGTTGATATTTGCTTTACTATTTCAAGAGTATTTTTTGTGTTATTGGGGGAAAAAGTTAGCTAAGCGAAATGTGAATTTTCACCAAACTTTGTTAACGTTGGAACTTTACTGGTATGTCGAATCAGCTGCTGAAGGAGGCGGCAAAAAAGGTGGAAAGAAGAAGGGAGGCTCTTTCCAGACTGTATCAGCTCTTTTCCGGGTAAAAAAATTATATGCACATTTTTAAGCTTTTAAAGCAATAAAAAAAAAAAACAGTAGTGGGTCTTCGATATAGATGAATGGATGTTTTTATAATTTTTCCCCAATCCAACAGGAAAACCTGGGCAAGCTTATGACCAATTTAAGGAGCACACACCCACATTTTGTACGTTGTATTATTCCAAATGAGTCCAAGACACCAGGTGGGTTTACATTTACTATTTCATCACTGTCCATTCAGCACTGTCCTGTTGTTAGGTTCGAAAAGTCTCAGTGAAATTAGGCAATACATGTTCAATTATGTTTATAGCTTTCATTTTAATACTGTTTGACATATTCTTTGAACCTTTAGGGCTAATGGAGAATTCTCTGGTAATCCACCAGTTGCGCTGTAATGGTGTACTTGAAGGTATTAGAATCTGCAGAAAGGGTTTTCCCAGCAGAATTCTCTATGGAGACTTTAAGCAAAGGTATTTCCTGCACATGACACGTGTTCTACATCAAATTTCTACATCTGATCCAGTATATCACAGAAAAAGATCATCATACAGAGTTGGTGCATATACCACAGGTGCATATTAAGCTACTTAAAGTTATCTCATAGTTTAGGAGATTTTCTGTCTTTTAGATACAAAGTTTTAAATGCCAGTGTCATCCCAGAGGGACAGTTCATTGACAACAAGAAAGCTTCAGAAAAGCTTCTCAGCTCCATTGATGTGGATCATTCCCAGTACAAGTTTGGGCATACTAAGGTAAAAATGGTAGCAAAGCTGGCTTTTACTAGGATTACTAGTGAATTTTGATTTACTGATCATGATATTCATCTTATTCACAGGTGTTCTTTAAAGCTGGTTTGTTGGGTCTTCTTGAAGAGATGCGGGATGAAAAGCTTGCTCTTCTTGTAACCATGACTCAGGCACTGTGCCGGGGCTTCCTTATGAGGAGAGAGTTTGTCAAAATGATGGAGAGAAGGTATTGTCTGTTTGTGCTGTTAAATATGTGGTTATTTCAGGATAGATTGATTTCTACAAAATAATGACAAATGGACTAATGTTTTAACAGAGAATCTATTTTTACAATCCAATACAACATTCGCTCATTCATGAATGTAAAACACTGGCCATGGATGAAGCTGTATTTCAAGATCAAGCCACTTCTAAAGAGTGCAGAGATGGAGAAGGAAATGGCTGCCATGAAAGAGAATTTTGAGAAAACGAAAGAGGATTTGGCAAAGGCTTTAGCTAAAAAGAAAGAGTTGGAGGAGAAGATGGTTACACTAGTGCAGGAGAAAAACAATCTGCAGTTACAAGTAGCTGCGGTAAGTTTTCTTAGTACATTTCTTTTTCAGCTTATCATTCATTTCTAATGATGTGCATAATAAAGAGTGTTTCATTTAAATTCTAGGAAGTTGAAAATCTCTCAGATGCTGAGGAAAGATGTGAGGGACTCATCAAAAGCAAGATCCAGTTCGAAGCCAAACTCAAAGAGTTTGCCGAGAGACTGGAGGATGAAGAAGAAATCAATGCTGAACTGACTGGCAAGAAAAGAAAACTAGAAGATGAGTGTTCTGAGCTGAAGAAAGACATTGATGATTTGGAGCTAACTTTAGCTAAAGTGGAGAAAGAAAAGCATTCTACTGAGAACAAGGTCTCTATAATAGACAAGGTGTATATCATTTAATAACATGACTGCCAATGATGCTTATGCAAGTGTTGTTACAGGTCAAAAACCTTACTGAAGAAATGGCATCTCTAGATGAGACCATTGTAAAGTTGACAAAGGAAAAGAAAGCTCTTCAAGAGGTACATCAGCAACTTCTTGATGATCTCCAGGCAGAGGAAGACAAAGTCAATACTCTGACTAAAGCCAACGTTAAGCTGGAGCAACAAGTAGATGACGTAAGGTTTTCAGAAAAAAATGACGTACTGCATATTGTTGTGCTTAATCTGTATCCTAATTTACTATTCTGTCTACAAAAGCTTGAAGGCTCTCTCGAACAGGAAAGGAAGCTGCGTATAGATCTTGAACGAGCTAAGAGAAAGCTTGAGGGTGACCTCAAATTGTCCCAGGAATCCATAATGGATTTAGAAAATGACAAGCAACAGTCAGATGAAAAGCTTAAAAAGTAAGTGCTTAAGGGCCATTACATTTGCAGCATTTGGCAGACGCCCTTATCCAAAGCGACTTACATTTATCCAAATGAGCAATTGAGGGTTAAGGGCCTTGCTCAGGGGCCCAGCAGTGGTAGCTTGGCAGTGCTGGGCCTTTAGATCAGCAGTCCAACACCTTAACCACTGAGCTACCACTTCCAACCCATTACATTGTTTACTTACAACACTGAATGATTAAAATGATTCACTTATTTCAAATCGTCATATTAGAGATATGTATTGTTTTGGCCAACAGGAAGGACTTTGAGACAAGCCAACTTCTTAGCAGGATTGAGGGTGAGCAGTCTCTTGGGGTACAGCTTCAGAAAAAGATTAAAGAACTTCAAGTAATTTTATACTCTTTGGTAACCTACAGTATCTTTAACATATCGTGATTATTAATGCAGCAGAACTCACAAAGCTATATCACTATCATAGGCACGCATTGAGGAGCTTGAAGAAGAGATTGAAGCAGAGCGTGCTGCCCGTGCTAAGGTTGAAAAGCAAAGAGCTGATCTCTCTAGAGAACTTGAAGAAATCAGTGAGAGACTTGAGGAAGCTGGAGGTGCCACTTCGGCCCAGATTGAGATGAACAAGAAACGTGAAGCTGAGTTCCAAAGGTTGCGCCGGGATCTTGAGGAGTCCACCCTCCAGCATGAAACCACTGCTGCAGCTCTGCGTAAGAAGCAGGCTGATAGCATGGCCGAGCTTGGGGAACAGATTGACAACCTTCAGAGGGTCAAGCAAAAGCTGGAAAAAGAAAAGAGTGAATTCAAAATGGAGATTGATGATCTGTCAAGCAGCCTGGAGGCTGTCGCCAAAGCAAAGGCAAGTTTAAGTTCTAAATCCACACTGTGAGACAATAAGGCTGCATAAGTGAGATAACCTTAAACCATGCCAACTGTGCAATTTTACAGGCTAACCTTGAAAAGATGTGCCGTACACTGGAAGATCAACTGAGTGAGCACAAGACCAAGAATGAGGAGCAACTTCGTCGGCTGAATGACCTTGGAGCACAAAAAGCACGTCTTCAGACGGAAAATGGTAAATATTATGATAAAACCAGGACAGCGAGGGATTTTATTAAAGAATAAAGCATATCTGAAAGAATATCTATATTATTTTTGCAATAGGTGAAATTGGGCGTCAACTGGAAGAGAAAGAATCTCTTGTTTCTCAGCTGACTCGAGGCAAACAAGCTTTTACACAGCAGCTTGAGGAGCTAAAAAGGCATATTGAAGAAGAGGTTAAGGTTGGTCGCTATATGTTTAAAATAGATTGGAATCACGAAATCGAAACATTAGCTCAAGCATTAATTTTGCATTTTGTATGGACAAGGCAAAGAATGCCCTGGCGCATGGTTTGCAGTCATCTCGCCATGACTGTGACCTTCTCAGAGAGCAGTTTGAAGAAGAGCAGGAAGCCAAAGCTGAGCTACAACGTGCACTGTCCAAAGCAAACAGTGAGGTAGCACAGTGGAGAACCAAATATGAGACTGATGCCATCCAGCGCACTGAGGAACTTGAGGAGGCAAAGTAAATAAGTTTCTGATCATAATTTTTCTAAAGAAAATTGTATTATAGTATAATAATAAATAAACATGAAATATGAAAATAAATAAATAAATAAACAAGCTTTTTTAAGGCTACTTATAAAGCGAGATGAGTTGTCATTTCTCAGTCTTTGCATTACCATAAGCCTCCA
The DNA here is from genome assembly GCA_028566295.1 of Liobagrus marginatus. Lineage (NCBI taxonomy): Eukaryota > Metazoa > Chordata > Actinopteri > Siluriformes > Amblycipitidae > Liobagrus > Liobagrus marginatus. The sequence continues at coordinate 9,925,535 of JAOUQX010000014.1, forward strand.
GCAGAGGGTTGGCTGCAATTATTTGATCTTCCAGCGACGCCTGAAGGTTCAAGAATTTATAATAAATAAATCAAATACATACATTTTTGTTAGCACGCCTACCTCACAGCCAGAAGGTCATGGGAACATAGGTTCGATTCCTGCTCAGGGTCTTTCTGTGTGGAGTTTGCATGTTCTCCCTGTGCTTGTGGGTTTTCCCAGGGTAGTGCGGTTTCGTCCAAAACACATGCGATTGCGCATTGGTGAATTGGCTACTCTAAATTGTCCATACGAGTGAATGTGTGCGTGAATGGTTGTTTGTCTCTATGTGTTAGCCCTGCGATTAACTGGCGATTGTCCAAGGTGTACCCCGCCTCACGCAACCCTGAACAGCTAGCGGTAGATAATGGATGGACGGATGGATGGATGGTTGACCTCCAGTATCTTTTCAGGAAAAAGCTGGCCCAGCGCTTGCAGGATGCTGAGGAATCCATCGAAGTCGTAAATGCCAAGTGTGCGTCATTGGAAAAGACAAAGCAGAGATTGCTCAATGAAGTGGAAGACTTAATGATTGATGTAGAGAGAGCTAATACACTCGCTGCCAACCAAGACAAGAAGCAAAGAAACTTTGACAAGGTAATATTGATTATGTAATCATTTATTGCACTTTCTTAAATACTGTAGAAACATTATGTCGCTATAGATATCTACAATACAACTTGCATAGTCTATAACAAGATATCATTCTATACTGCTATAGCTATAGCATCCTATAGCTTGAATACTATCAAGCTAGTATTTATGAGCTTACAATATTACCACTACTAACACAGTAATATAAATGCTGTACTTGATTATTTGAAGATCTTGGCTGAATGGAAACAAAAATTTGAGGAAAACCAAGCAGAGTTGGAAAGAGCACAGAAAGAAGCTCGCTGTCTTAGCACAGAACTTTTCAAGATAAAGAACTTGTATGAAGAAGCTCTAGACCAGCTGGAGTCTTTGAAGAGGGAGAACAAAAACCTTCAGCGTAAGCACAAGTGTATACCTCCATGAAAAATAGTGCCATGACAAGTGAGCTGATGCTTTGTTTAAGGTTTATTTTTTTCAAAATGTATGATTGTGTGTATTCCTGTCCATGCAGAGGAGATCTCAGATTTAACTGAGCAACTTGGAGAAACTGTAAAAACTGTTCATGAGCTTGAAAAGGGAAAAAAGTCAGCGGAGTGTGAGAAATCCGAAATACAGACAGCTCTGGAAGAGGCTGAAGTATGTTACATATAACGACGCTTTAGTTCTCAATAATACCGTACTTATTTTGTGAATACCTTGCTGAAAATACTTTTCACTTAATGTTTAAGGCCACACTCGAGCATGAGGAATCCAAGATTCTTCGTATTCAGCTAGAACTTACCCAAGTGAAGAGTGAGATAGACAGAAGGTTGGCTGAAAAGGATGAGGAGATTGAGCAGATCAAGCGAAACAGCCAGAGGGTGATTGAGTCTATGCAGAGTACTCTGGATGCTGAAATCCGAAGCAGAAATGATGCTCTCAGAATCAAGAAGAAAATGGAGGGGGATCTTAACGAGATGGAGATCCAGCTGAGCCATGCAAACCGCCAGGCTTCTGAATCCCAGAAACAGCTCAGATATGTTCAAGGGCAGCTTAAGGTTTGTTTACAAAATAGGATTTGATCGGAAGAGAAAAAAGTGACAGAAGGCTAATCACGTTTATTTTATAGGATGCCCAACTGCATCTTGATGAGGCTTTGCGAGTCCAAGATGACATGAAGGAGCAGGTGGCCTTGATGGAGCGCAGAAACAATCTGCTGCTGGCAGAAATCGAAGAGCTAAGAGTCGCACTGGAGCAAACCGAGAGAGGTCGTAAAGTGGCTGAACAGGAGCTAGTGGATGCCAGTGAGCGTGTGACTCTGCTTCATTCTCAGGTAAGAAAGATCATTTGTTTTAAATTTTGGGATTCGACACTGCATTAAGATCTAACAATGTCTTCTTCACGTGAAACCCTAATTTAGAACCAATCTCTCTGAATTTCTATCTGTTTAGAATACCAGCCTTATTAACACTAAAAAGAAGCTGGAGACCGATCTAATGCAGATTCAGGGTGACATGGAAGACGTTCTTCAGGAAGCACGCAACGCTGAGGAAAAGGCCAAGAAAGCTATCACTGATGTGAGTGAAGTGCTGTGCTTTGCAGCAAAACAGATTCCATTGTCTATATGTCCTACATAAAGAGATTCCATATGTCATATAACTCATATATATATAATCTATTATATAATTGTCACAAACACTCCAGGAGGCAAAATGCAATTGCAGAGTTCTCTTTTTTTTTTTGAACGTGAACAACAGAGTGACAAAACAAACAAAAACACACAGCCAACGGTACAGGACACACTAGGAGTTCAGTTAAGTTTAAGCTACATGATAGGAGTGCAAGACAAGACAAAGAACGAGAGAAACAATAGGTTTAAATAGGGGACAGAAATAGAGGGGGACAGATCAGATAGTGCCATGACCATGACAGGGGAACACAAGACATGCACAAACCAAAACATTACCAAAACATGAAGAACTGCTCTGATCCAGAGACTCATGTGCGCCCTCTGGTGGTCAGGCCGGGTACAAGATTGTTACAATCATATACAGTATGTATAATCATATATCAGAACCTCATAATAACAATAATATAATAAAAATATATTGCATCATATGTTTGTTTTATTTCTTATTTAAATGTTTTGTTCATTTTTTGTCATGGTGATGTCAGTCAAAACAAAAAAAGTCTAAAAACAATGTAGGTTTAAACAATTTAATAAAAACATCATTGCAGGCTGCGATGATGGCAGAGGAGCTAAAGAAGGAGCAGGACACCAGTGCTCACCTGGAGAGGATGAAAAAGAATCTGGAGACCACAGTAAAGGATCTGCAGCACCGCTTGGATGAGGCTGAGAGTCTGGCCATGAAGGGTGGCAAGAAACAACTCCAGAAACTGGAGGCTAGAGTATGTATGATAATGCAATGTAGCTCTGTGCATGTACATACTCAATATCTTTTTTTTATTTATACCACTGTTAAAACACTGGTGGACACAATAGACAAAATGAATTGGAAGTTAAAAGATATTTTCAGAGTTAGATTAAATTCATTTTTAAGACAAATTCGTAATAGTAATAAATATATAGGTACTGCCCATGTTATTCCTGAATGTAATTGTATTTTCATTTACAACTCATCGATTTGCCATGTTGGATATTCTTTAGGTGCGTGAGCTGGAAACTGAGGTTGAAAGTGAGCAGAAGCGTTCAGCTGAAGCTATTAAAGGTGTGCGCAAATATGAGAGGAGAGTGAAAGAACTTACTTACCAGGTAAGCCTACACCCTTTTTCCTGCCTTAAACTTTTCCTGCTTTTCTGTCTACCTAATTTGATGCGAATACTCTTGTAAAAAAAAAAATGGAACTATTAATTGAACTATTAATTAACAATTTTCAGAACTTTATCTAATTATTTTATGGATAATGGAAACCATTAAGCCAGTTACTGTTAGAAAGAGGGTTTTTTTTTGCATCCTAAGGGTTGACTGGCAGAAGTAACCTGTTTAACCAAGATATTTATTTAAAATGTTTAATTGTTTTCTACAGACTGAGGAGGATAGGAAGAATGTAACCAGACTACAGGATCTAGTAGATAAACTGCAGCTGAAAGTTAAGGCTTATAAGAGACAGTCTGAGGAATCGGTGCGTAAACATTAAAAAACTTCTCATTTGGTTATAACTGTGTCTATGACAAATCTCCAAACTTTTAAATGGTTTAAAACCAATCAAGTGCTGCGATTTTGAGTGAATAAATCCGTTGACAGGAGGAGCAGGCCAACACTCACCTTTCCAGATTTAGGAAAGTGCAGCATGAACTGGAGGAGGCTGAGGAGAGAGCTGACATTGCTGAGTCTCAGGTCAACAAACTCCGAGCCAAGAGTCGTGAATTAGGACGGGTAGGTTCTTTTTGTGCCTATAGAAATGAAAAAAACAACAACAACAAAACTAATAAACAAGCAAACAAATTACTTTTTTTTCAGGGTAAAGAAGCTGAAGAATGAACATGATGAGGATGACACTGAAAAGCATAGAGCACGTAAAACTCATATAATATGAGTTGCATGCGAAAACAGACCTATAAATTGGAGTAGGCCTACACCAATAAAGTGCTTATGCTGTGATACCCTGCTTGTTTTGTCTATTTGTTTCTTGCAAAAACATTGTTGATGCTTTAATGCATCTATCGTACACAAAGACAAATATTTAGATCCATACTTAAAAGATGTATAAGATAATCTACCGTACTTTCTTAAACCAGGATCACTAATCAGCCTAGGTGACAAATCCATAAATTTGAACTTATTAATTTGTCTGTTTAAAAGCTGGAACAAAACGTCTGATTGCGGATTGAGCAAGACATCATAGTGTTCTATAATTTTCCACACTAAATGTACCCACAATATGACAGTATTATTTATTCCTTTTGTAACAGTTCTGGCCTGATCTGCTTTTTCATATTCTTCTACAATCTTAAATGTAGCCTGTTTTTAAAGCATTTGTGTTTACCGTACCTGCAATCTGCAACCAGTTCAAACAGTATTTCCAGCCAAGTATTTTAGAGAAAGATGAGGAGAAACTAGTCAGTAACTGACAGACATTTACTTTTTGAACCTTTGTAAGTTCATCTTGATCATGCCTTAAAATAGTCCCATCCTACAACCACATAACTGATTATTTATCAGTTAATATGGTGTCACTACTAGCCTACAAACATTCCCTTCCCTCACAAAAGATAAACACCAAATACCCCAGCTGCTACCCTGCTATTATGTACGTGTATTAAATAAACTTCTGGTTTTATTTGTTTTTTTATTACTGAAAATGTGTTAACACTCGTTCAACAGCAAACATGGAGGGATAGTCCTTTAACAACTGCCATTTGTGGTTACAAATTGTTTCTACAGTAGAACTATAGTAGGTTGGAGTTATAATCTCCACCAGCAGGCGTCGCCATTTCCCGTTTTCTTTGCGCAGTCGCGATGCGGCAACTACTGTCAGACAGTCCCATAACAATGGCGGCTCATCTTCAGGCTGGCCGTCAGTGCGCTGGGGTCAGCTGTAAAGGTCGCAACGAGCCAATTATAGAAGCGAAACACCTAGACATACGTCTTAAATTGGACAATAGGGTGTTTTAAAGGACTGACTTTAGTAATACCATCACGTCTGGGAGCTGGTTGGATATAAATACAACTCCAATGAGCTGATGTTACTGTAACGACGCCGCGTTGAGCGCGTATGCTGGTTGTATAAACACCGAGGTGACCGCGCTGTTTCTGAGTACACTTTCAGAGCAGCTTAGCCGACTCGCTAACTCGTCGACGTCAACTACTCGAAAATGAACTTATGCGTAACCTCTGTACGTTTATATGTCGTTTAGCTCTAATGTGACGAGCTGCTTAGTTATTTTACCTACATGGTTAGTGAGACTTTAGGTGGACCGTGACGTATGTTATATTTTCATGCGTGACTATGTCGCTGTTATTGCAGCGTCCCACCAAACACTACCTGTGGTAACGGATGATAATTTAATAACTCGCCGGTAATCAGACAGGATGACGGAAGCTGAGGGACATGTAGCGGAAGACGGCACCGCGCGCTCATCGTTTCCTTCGCCACTGTCACACCGAGAGCGATTCCCGGTGCAGAAGAACAACGTCTGTTCGCGATCATACTTTGTGGTGGTCATGGTTTTCTTCCACGTCTACATCCTTAATGTCATCGCACTGTTACTCTATGTGCATTACAACACCGGTTCTGATGCGGGCGCCGCCGCCTCCTCCTCTTCCTCCTCCTCCTCCTCCTCTAGCAGAGAGCTGAGCGGCCGAAGCAGCGCACGTGAAGCGGCGCAGCAGCAGACCGCTCACACACACCTCCCGCGGATCGAGGGGATACGGGTCAGGATGATCTGCTTTACCTCATCTTTACCTCATCTCATCTCTGCTTTACTTTGATCTTTACCTCACGGTTTAACTATAATCAATTTCACTGCATGCAGTTTATGCTGGAAGACATCACAGGGTTTATACTGATTTCTGATGGGTGTATAAATTCTACTTTATAATTCTGCTTGCTGCAGTTTGTGGGGGTTAAAATAACACCGTGATGTGTTTTTGTGACTAATGGTCTTCAAACAGAATTGCAGATGCCCACTCACCCCTGAGTCAAGACTGTGCCCATGTACTGCACACTGTAGTGTATTCCCTGCTATAACTCACCTTATTCAAATGATAATAAATAACAACCTTTCCTAAGTTGAAATGGGCATTTTGAAGTGAACATTTGCTAAAACGTGCAGGACAGAAGACGCTTCAGGACCATCTCATAGTGACTCAGTGTAGCTATTCGAAAGAAGTCATTATCCTGGAAGGAAATAAGGGAGCACAGAGTTCAGTCAGACTGAATTGGCAAGTTTCCAATAAAAAAAACAAAAACTTACGTTTATCATGAACTTATTGAAAAAAGCGAAACACTTAGACATACGTCTTTAATTAGACACTGGGGTGTGTTATAATACAAACTTCTATAATATTATCATGTCTGACAGCTGGCTGGATATAAATGCCATTACACAGAGCTGATGTTACTGTAACGATGCAGCGATAAGAACTGTATAAAAAATGAGGTGCAGTTATGTTCATTTGGGCTGAATTGGCAAGTTTCCATTAAAATATACCACTTTAATTTATTACTCACTCATTCATTTTCAGTAACCTCTTTACTCTATCAGGGATGTGATGAGGCTGGAGCTTAACATATCCACAATATGTAAGGTGGGAATAATAATAGAAGATCTGAATGATTACTGACATTTTCAGATCCTATTTGTCACATACATGCAGTGAAATGTTTTA
>JAOUQX010000014.1:9948957-9959035 GCA_028566295.1 Liobagrus marginatus
CACACACACACACACACACACACACACACACACACACACACACACACACACACACACACACACACACGTTTTGCTGTTTTCATACGGACATTCCATAGGTGTATTGGTTTTTATATTGAACAAACTGTACATTTCATCCCCCTACCCTACCCCCACTACTAAACCTACACACACACACACGCACACACACACACGCACGCACGCACACACACACACACACACTGTCCTGGTGAAGACCATTAATTAATATAATCATCAAAGCCGGTAGCCTATACTAACCCTAACCATAAATCTAGATTTGCTAAAAGGTTTGGCTCCTTATTCTTTAAAATAAAGCAATTCTCAAACATTTTTGCAAGACAGATTTAAGTGTGAAGCTGTGGCTAAAATGTAAATGCTAACAGACATTATGCTTTCATGTGTTATGTGAAATATTTTCTGTAAATTATAAAGGTTTCAAAATAGATTAGTAAAGATTAGCATGATCTTCAAATAAAATTCACTGAAAAAGTTATATTCCGTTTTCCACATTCATAACATATTGTATTAGACCTTTCTACACAATGGCACAAATTGATTGAGGAAACATAACATAAATCTCTAACCTTGGGGCAAGTGCATGATGCCCACACTGATGCCAGCGATGAGATCTGGCATGCCATAGTCCCAAATAGAATAACGTGGTAACCAGTAAAGCACGGGTAAACAGCCGGTCACTTTACGCTTCAATCTGGGAATAGAACATCTGTGAGAAGGATAAAGAGAGAGAAGGATTTAGGGGAAAAATCATCTAAATTAAAAAGGCTATCGGTTATAGGATCATTACACACACATTACTATTCACACACAGATACTCAAATATTTTTGATTTATTTATTTATTTTTTACTTCTAAAGTCTCACCTGAGTGAGTTTTTTAGGCGATGAGAGAAAGGAATGTGAGTTTGTGAGGGATCTAATCTCCTAGCCAGTTTCTCTAGCTTCCCTTCATCCAGAATCTCCCGCTCCACACAGTATCCCAAACTATTTTTCCCACTGACCATTCTCAGATCACAAAACGTGTTCAGCTATAGATGAAGAAATGATTCCTTGCTCTGTCCTTTACTGAATTGAACCCTTCTGACGTTAACAGTTTCTGGCATGTGATTTACACACACAGGCACTTTAAATAGGACCAGAAAGACAGTAAAAGAGGCTGTCCATTTGGCTAATAATTATTTAAGAAGACATCAAAAATACATTTTAATATATGAACTCATTTATAACCAGTAATATAATTAATACATAAAATAAAATGCTGAATAGAAGACTCCATATTTTAAAACAATACAAGCGTGGATAGTATATTTATTTATTTAATCACTATGATGTTAATCCTGTGCTTATGCTGATTCAGGCTTTTTTGTTCATTTCCACTGGTGTGCTTTTGACAACGTTTTCTAGTCTAGTGACGGATGAATTCCGGTTGTTGTGTAAGACATGGATGAATTAATAATCTCCTCACTGGAAACAGGAAGAGAAATTTAGCTATTAGTCTTTAGTTCATCGTTTTCCATCACACACACACACACATACACACACACACACCAACACGTCAAAGGTGTAAATCAAAAACTAAACATCTGCACAATTAAAGTAATGTGACAGTTCAAAAATGTTTTAATACTGCCTTAGAAAATATATTAATATTACCATATTATGTGTTAGAACTCCTGCCTTACAGCAAGAAGGTCATGGGAGCATGGGTTTGATTCCCACCCAGGATCTTTCTGTATGGAGTTTGCATGTTCTCCCCGTGTTTGCGTAGTTTTCCCTGGGTACTCCGGTTTTCTCCCGCCTACAAACACGTGATTGGGTATAGGTGAATTGTCTACTCTAAATTTTCCATAGGAGTGAATGTGTGTGTGAATGGTTGTCTGTCTCTAAGTGTTAACCCTTCGATTAACTGCTGAGTGTACAGGATGTACCGCGTATCACACCCTAAGTTATCTGGGATAAACTCCAGCGCCTCCACGACCCTGAACAGGATAAACGCTAGATAATGGATGGATGGATATCAATATATGATCAGCAAAACTACCTTTGGCTTGCAGGAAGTGATAGCTCAGTGGTTAAGGTGTTAGCATACTGATAGGAAGATTGTGGGTTTGAATCGCAGCACCACCACTGGGCCCTTGAGCAAGGCTTTTAACCCACAACTGATCACTTGGAGAACATGTCATGCAAGCCGCTCTGGATAAAAGCATCTGCTAAACGCCAGAAATGTACATTAATTCTTCTCTATACCCTTCCTGATAAACTGTCTACTTTAGCTCGCTCTGTTAAATTCAAATTCAAATTCAGATCTTATTCATCACATATACATACATGCAGTGAAATGTTTTAATTGCACATTTCCCAGCATACCAATTTCAACGCTTGGGTCAGAGCGCAGGGTCAGCCTGAACATGCAGTGCCTCAGGAGCAAGTAAGGCTAAGGGTCTTGCTCAAGGACCCAATGATGGTAACTTGCCTGGTGAAAGGCTTGAACCCCCGACTCTCTGATCACTGACCCAGAGCCACCACTGAGTCACCACCACCACCATTATATAAAATATGACTTTAAATATTAAGAGCAGGATGTTTCAAGAGCAAGTTATTGCATCAACAACTTCTAAAATGCAAACTCCCCAGGGTTAATATTTCTATTAATAATTCTGCTTACTGTTTAATGATTAGCCTCTATGGAAAAAGGATTGCGAACTGTTTCGCTTATTATTTACCTGCGTACGCACAGTGCATTATAAGGTGACATGCAGAATTTGCATTTATTACAGGTATAATCATAAGTTACATTGTCTGCAATATATAAATTACAATTTGAACAATATTTATCTTGACAGTTTGAATCTAGCTACAAAGTAATGATTATTAAAAAAAATATGGGTAAAGATAGATATATAGATCGACAGATCAACAGACCGATCGATCGGTAGATAGATTTTATGCCCATAGTTTTATAATATGTACAAGTGAAGTTTATGTGTATACACAGGCCATAGAGAGTACGTATGTATTGGTTTGTTTTCCTCTTAATTCTTTAACTATGTTTATGTCCATATTTTACAGTACTGCTGTATATTGCCATGTATATATTTACAGTTTGTTTGAATTGGAATGGGATGCTCCTTTAAGAACTGAATGCACAAGTGCAGGACCTGACATCACTTTAACAGTATGACGTGGTGAAATGTAATCCCCAGATACCCATCAGCCTGAAGGGCCATTCCATATATATGAATGTGTGAGAAAAACAACAAAACAGAAAGACAGTCCCTATGTTCACCATTTCACAAATACAAATAGAAAGTTTCTTGAACAAACTGCAACCGTAACCCATTTTCCCTCAGAAAATATCTTGTGTCTTCTGATCTCCCATTGGATATTTGAAACATTATTATCTATTATTAGCTATGTTGCTTAGCATGGGGCGCCAAGGGTTCAGTAAACAGATTTCTCGCACTCTCCCTCCTGCACCTTGCATGTGTGTGTGTGTGTGTGTGTGTGTGTGTGTGTGTTTTGAATGTAATGGACGACTTGCTTGTTTAAGGCAAAGAAGCCTGGAAGCAGGATCTCTGGTACGACTCATCTGTGCATGTCCCAGTGTTGTTGGTTTAATTAATGACCATAACTTAGTAGACAGTAGTGAACTTGAAGCTTGCAGGTTGCTATGTCATAATTAAACATTGCGTATATTCATTATTGTTTTTATATTTAAAATATAACACTTGATATTGCATGTGGAAAAAAAGACTGGAAATTGTTTAATCTTTGTGCTTTGGCATTTAAACAACATAAATTAATCGTCACAAACGTGCCTCTCAAATAACTGCACCAGCTGAGCTTGTGACTTGTTGTGTATTTTGCCAGACCTACTTGTCCCTGCCTATTTTTAAAGATGACTTCCAGAATGTCTGTAGCTTAATGGAAACCAGTGAATGAAGTGAGAAAATAAAAAGAAAACAAGAATCAGAATGGATCTAAGAGCTAAGCATGGTCTCATGTTGTTGGAACAGCTGAATCGCATGCGTGAAGCTGAGCAGTTGACAGATGTGGTGCTGGTTGCAGAAGGCATCAGCTTCCCATGTCACCGATCAGTTCTTGCGGCGTTCAGCCCTTATTTCCGAGTCATGTTTACCTGCGGCCTGCGTGAGAGTTCAAATCGCCAGGTGGTACTGAGAGACATGCCAGCTCCAAGCTTAGCTCTCTTGCTGGAATACATGTACAGCTCCAAGCTTCCACTTTCCCCAGAGAATGTGCAGGGTATCTCAGTCGCTGCATTCCTCTTGCAAATGGATGATGTCTTTAGCCGCTGCCAGATCTTTATGACGGCCAACATGGATGCCTCCAACTGCCTGGGAATCTATTACTATGCTCAGGATTTGGGGGCAGAAGATTTAGCAGACCAGGCTCAGCGTTACCTCCGGCAGCACTTCACAGAGGTGTGCCTTGGTGAAGAGGTGCTGGAGTTGGAAGCCCATCAACTTGCGGCACTTCTAGCTTCAGACGACCTTAATGTCACCCGAGAGGAAACGATTCTTGATCTAGTGTTGCGATGGGTGAAACACTGCTCAGTTTGTGTGAGTCTGCGGCAAGAAAATCGTGCTAGTCAGCTACCGGAACTTTTACAGAAGGTACGCCTTCCACTGGTGGGCGTCAGCTACCTGAAGGAGGCCCTGCGCCGCAACACAGCGCTGCTGGCTGATGCAGAATGTCTACAGATAATGGAGGATGCAATTGAAGCGTCAGGTCTGCATCCAGATGCTCCACCCCGACGACTGAAGCTACGTTATGGCATGGAAACAACCGATCTACTGCTATGCATTGGCAATGATAATGGAGGAATACGCTCACGCTATGGAAGCTATTCAGACCGCAGTTTTTGTTATGCCCCGAATACGGGCCGCACGTTGTTCATCACTTCTCCTCGATATGGTGATGCCCTTGGATATGTATGTGCTGGAATTGTCACTGAACACAATGACATTATTGTTGCTGGAGAGTCAGGGCCACGGAGGTTGGCAAGACAAACTGAGAAGAATGTAGAGATTTGCAAGTAAGGCTCAAGTAAAAGTGCTAAAATAATTATGTATGGTCTTACACTTTATTAGGGACACCTGAACCCCTTGCTTATACCTACAATTATCTTATCAGCCAATCATGAGTTAAAATGTGGCTTGTTTCCTGAGTATTTGGGGTCTAAACTTTTTGGAGTGTCCAAAAGGGGTGTCCTGCAGAGTTTAGATTCAACACACCTGCCTAGAAATGTCTAACATATAGTAAAGCATTGATAAGCAAGTTCAGGTGTTTTTAATTAGGATTAGAGCTAAACTGTGCAGTACAGTGGCCCTCCAAGAGTAGGATTGGATACCCTGGGTCTAGGGTGTACATAGAACGGTGCAAAAAGCACCGCATTTTATGTATGAGTTGTAATGATTTGTATAACTGCTTCGCTTCTCACGGCTTATTCTGAAATGTGAAAAAAAAATAAAGAGTTGAATGGTGTCTGGGGTGTCAAAAAGAATTTTACATTTAAAAAAAGGACAACTGCAGGTTTGAGCTGACAGGAAGGCAACAGTGAATCTTTACAACTATAGTGAGAAGAAGAGTTTCATAACTTACAACTAACCATTGAGGTAGATGAGATACAACAACAAAGGAACACATCCGGTTTTAGTCACCAACCAAGTAAAGGTTTATTAAAAGGGCAAATAGAGATTTTTTAAGAAAGTTCACACGGGTTATATATCCTTATGTTTTATGTGATGCATATCTGAAGCGCTTGATCTGTATCTGTTTGATTTCATACATTGCATTCCTGCCACATGACAAAAGAAATGCATAAATGATCAGGGGTACAGTTGTTCCTAATAAAGTGGTTGGAGAGTGTACAATATGGGAAGAAATGTTTTTCCTCTGATACAATAGTACATCTTTATAACTCTACCTTTAGGTTTGTTTAAACTAGCATTGTACAGCACGCACAGTAAGCAATACAGGTATGACTAGTTCGTTGAAGGAATTCGTAATGGAGTACTGTTAAAGTTGTTTCACTATTTACTGCCCATGTGTAGTATTTCAGGAGATTCTGGTAAGGGTATTAAACATAGCTTTAAACAAGATATTTAAATCAAAAATTGCACTTCATTATCTAAATCTATACATCATCACTGCTTTTCATTTCCTTTTTCCCGCCAGATACAATCCGGAAGCTCAGGGTACTTGGAAGCACCTGAGTTCAGCTGAATATCGTGACTCATATGGCCTGAGTTCCCTGGGTGATAACCTGTACCTAATAGGTGGTCAAATGTTGCTGAAGAATCAGTACCTCATCACCAACAGTGTTGCACGCTGGTCTTTACAGGGTGGCCCATGGCGCAGCGCTGCACCTTTACCAATGCCCTTGGCCTATCACAGTGTAGTCCGGATGAAAAACTGCCTGTATGTGCTTGGGGGGAGGACGCCACAGGTTAGACTAATTCATAGTTTTAAGGTTTTGCATTCTGTCATTGTATAGCTGGTCCTGCTGCCCTGACATTACCTTTAATTGGTTTATAAGTGTGCTAGAGAAGACGCAGCAATAACATGTGCAGTGCTTGGCTATTCCAGGACCACAAGCTGAACTAACATGATATCAAATGACTTGGAGAGAACAATAATTGTGTCAGTCTGTAACCCAACTCTGGTTCAGTCACTCTTTTTCTTGGCCTACTTAACTGCACCTGTTCTGACTTGTCTTTTTAATGACAGACATATCATGCGGATGAGGAGCCTGACCGTATGAGTAACCGCCTACTTGTCTATGACCCAGAGAACAACAAGTGGGATGAGCTCTGTCCTATGAGATATTCCAAATATCGCTTCAGTGCAGTGGCCTTAAATGGGGAGATTTATGTCATAGGTCAGAAGAATGTGAATATTAAATGCATTTATTATGCCTGTGTTAACATGCAACATACAGTATTTAATTAACCAAATATTTGAAAAAGGATATTGCATTACATGCATTCTTATTATTAAATGTATTTACACAATATGAACACTTTTACATAATGCAAATTTTCCAGTTCATTTGTTCACATCTTGCTAAAGTTCCCTTCCACTGTATTCCATATTACTTCTTGCACATGACATGAATCAACTTCTTTGTTCCTATGTAAAGTTACTCATCTGCTCTGCAGGTGGTATTGGGTGTGAGGGTATAGATCGTGGACAGTCACGCCGTTGTCTTGATGCAGTAGAAATCTACAACTCTGATGGGGATTTTTGGAGGGATGGTCCTCCCTTGCCTTGGCCACTTTTGTCATTGCGAAGCAATGCACCCAATGCCGGAGTAGTGGATGGAAAACTATATGTTTGTGGGTACTACAAAGGAGCAGGTAAAGATACCACGTACCATACTTTGAGGAGAGTGATAAACATTCACCTAGCTGTAAACCTTTTCATGTTCCTACAAACGGCACACAGTAATCACTACATATACAGCATAATAGATTTTCTTTTTTTAAATCACTGTGTGTATGAGTAAAGTGCTTACAATCACAATTCTTCTTAGACCGTCATGACATTATAACGAAGGAAATCCTGCAGTTGGATCCATGGGAGAACGAGTGGACTGTGGTGGTTAAACAGGCTGTGATGCATGACAGTTACGACGTGTGTCTGGTGGCAAACCTTAACCCTCGAGGACTCATGCCCCCTCCAGCTGACTTGGTGGATGAATAACAAAAACCTACTCATGTATGACGAGCGCAAATGCAGGCATACAGTAAGCGTTTCACAAATTGAGATTTTCACAGATGTAAATACAAATTGTGTTTTATTAACTTAAGGCTGAATTGAAGGAATACATCAAGTAGAATAGCTTAGTACAATATTAATTAATTAGTCGATTTATTCTTAGACAAATGGTCTATGGTGAACTGCATTTTCAAACAGGTAATTATTCAACATTTATTCCTTTTTCAAAGAAGCTAAAATTAAAGGTTTAAGGTATACACATTAGCAAGTTCTTAAGTTTTATTAAATATAGGAATGCTATTAGGATTAATTCCTAAACTGCATTACAAAGGCAATTTTTTAATTTTATTTTTTACAATTTTATGCACTGAATGTCACATTGCACATCTGACATGACTTCTTTCTAAATGTTACTGGAGCCATATTTATACTTCCATAACAATACAAAAACACTTTAACCCAAACTATTACTGGTCTGTCGAACAATAAAAACCAAAATATTTGGGAAATCTTGCAAGTTATTGGTGGTCTTCACTAGGATTACAAATAATACAAGAACGACAGAATGCACATACATATGAATTTGCCTTTTTTAAATTATTTCCTATATAGTAAACAATAGTAAACGTGGAAAGATGAAATGTACTGTGAATCTACAAAGAACTGAAACACTTTACCAGAAATACAACAAAAGATTCTGAACATTCTAGTAAAAAATGTCATATTTTCATTTAGTTCTCTCATATAACTCGCTTCTTAAGTTACTACGTTAATCTGAGTCACTGATGAAGTCAAAGAGCTGCCAGCTCACTTGCGGTCTCTGTATAGTATTGGCCTTTTGCTCCGTCTTCCATTCAGCTTGCTGGTATTCCACAATCATCTGCGAGCTGTTACTGCTTTGCGACAATGACAAAGGATCCGCTTGCTGTCCACATACACTCATGTTCATCAGCCGAGTTGTGCTCGGCTGCTGCGGTGGTAGATGGCTACCTGAAACACCATTGCCGGCTTTCTGACAGACACCAACCACTGATTGAGGCACCCTGTTCTCTTGGTATTCATTGTACTGAGTTTCCTCAAACTCATTATTGAAAGTCATGCCTTGAGTCAGGCGTCTCTGTGGCAGAATCAAGGCTCTCTTCTTTTTCCTGATGGTCGGACATCTCTGTGCACTTTTAAGCACTTTTTTCTCTCTGGGCACCTCAATCCACTTTGCTGACTTGCTCTTTCTTATATCATTCAAAGACATTACTGGTTTTACATGTACATGTCCTCCAACCATGTAACTCTTCGCATCTTGTAGAAGAGCAGCAACAGTGCTAGTAGTCGATGGGCTTGGAGAACTGTTCGCATTCGAGTTTAGACAGTAAGACTTTTTCCTGTTGTTAGGGTCAGACCTCACAGGTTCTATGTGTGGCTGCTTCTGAAAAGGATGAGTGCCTATGACCCGGAAAGACAATTTTCTGCTACGTTTGTCTGGAGATGGCTTTTCAATTGGACAAATACTCTGGCCTTTTCTTTTCTCTAAATAAGAAATTGATTCACTGTACAGTTTCATGCCTTTATAATCATGTTTTTCATCTGAAACAACACAGAACTGTGAAACCAAACCAGGTGATGTCTGAACTGTATTGTCAATCATCTGGACATGGCCAAGCTGAGCTCCAGGGGAGTAAGCAGTCATTATTGTGCCAAGCAAAGACAAAATTTCTTTAAGCAGACTCTGTTCCTTGCTTCGTTCCAGTTTCACCGAGTCCAAATCCTGCTGGAGGCTGAGAACAAGCGAGCTCAAGTCTTTGAGTGCTAATGATGTCTGGACAATAAGAAAAAATAAGACTCAATCAGACTAATCCTTTTTACACCACTGTGCTGTTGAATTCTAAAATCTGAAGTTAACTGTAATTTAAACTCTATGTACATCAATTCACTTATTTTAATATGCTAGCATTTCTATTCTCACATTCACCAGAACATGTATGGTGAGTATATTACACATTGAACATTAAATGGGGATATATTTTAGTGTTTCTTTACACTGATTATTTTACAGTTTACAAAATAAAATAAAAAATAGGTAAACAGGTTTCTTAAAATTTCCGTCTCCAGAATAGAAACCTGACAATTAGTTTATTTGAATCATCTCAATAGAAAAAGAAAATAAAAAAAGAGGCTGGTGAAAACCCATCTGATGACATTTAACACATGACCTTTATCATTGTTCTAAACCAGGGGTGGGCAAACTTTTTGGCTCAGGGGCCACATTGACTTTAAAAATTTGACACACGGGCCGGATCAGCACC
>JAOUQX010000014.1:9974532-9986351 GCA_028566295.1 Liobagrus marginatus
GTCCTTGAGCAAGACCCTTAACCTCACTTGCTCCAGGGGCGCCGCTCGTTCTGGCTGACCCTGCGCTCTGACCCCAGTGTATTCTGACGGATATGCGGAAAATAAAACATTTCACTGCGTGTATGTGACAAATGGGATCTGGAAATGTCAGTAATCATTCAGATCTTCAATATATGTATATATAGAAAGCTTCCTCAGCATAAATCATAGTGGTAAATGATTGTTCCTTACCACTTCGTCCTCTGACCAGCATTTCTCGATGAGTTTAGGAACAGGTTTCTTCACCAGGCACTGAAGAGCTTTAGCTGCATCATACTGGCTTTCATGGAGCTAAACGAGGTGAAGGAGACAATCACCTTTTGAATCAATTATTTATTTTAAACGAAAAAATTGTTGGTGAAAAAGTTGTATCGATGGTATAAAAATTATATTAATTGATCCACCTTTTATCACGTCAGGTACAAGTGAGGCTTAGCCTTCATAATTTCCTAGTAAAAGGTCAACAGCTCTATTATAGCATAATTAACTAACTGCTAAAAAAAAAAACAATGCTTTCATTATGTACCACATGCTTCAATTAACTGTTTTTATTATGTTTAATATTTTCATGAAAATCTTTACACACATGAATACTAAAATAAATTATTTTTTTCCAACCAAGACAGTTTACCATTTCAGTTTAGCTCATATGTAATTTGTTTTCCAGATGTGCAGTCCAGCAAAACTTCAATTAACCAACTGAACATTCTGTTTTAGAGGTAGTTGTTAGTCTAGTAGTGCTGATTCCTACTTTCTCAAAACTAGAAAAACATCTGTCTGAGCTTCTCAGATAATAAAATGCCAATGGAGTTTACAGGAAGAACATGTTTGTTTGTAAATGTAACAAAAACAAACAACTGACCGTGTTTAATGCATTCAACGTGGTGTCATCGCGGGAAGCTGCAAGACAGCCATCCTCTGTTGACCCGCCATCACACATCCCTGCAAACGCTGCCATGCTCCTAGTTATTAGTACAAAGGATGCTTAGAAATATACCCCATACATTACAAACAACAGTCCCACCTAGAGTTATTTCAATTTAAGTATGTATAGCATGACTTTGGAGCACCCACTCACCTGGCAGCACGCAAGTACATGAGAAGGTCACAGTCATTGACTCCCGGTGTCCAGACCAGCTCTTCCTTCTCAGTCACTGAGTCAAGGCCAGAAGTGGGAAGTGGCTGCAACTCTGGGAGTTTAGCCTGTGCACGTGCAAGCAAGCACAACATTAATGCACATAATACATGCAAGTTATAAACATATATTTTGGAGATGACCAGATACATGTGTATAGGTTTCAGAAAGACTAATGCGCAGTTAAAATGATTAGTGACTAATAATTCTCTTCATGATTTTTAATGACCAATCCAATGACATACTGGATGCAATAAGCCTTTTACACACCTGATGACTTGGACCAACTCTAATCTCCCCTTGTGTGCTGTTCAGCTGCCTAAAATGTACAAATTATTTTATTCACAAAGCCCACTAAAACTGATTTTCCATTTTAAATCACTGAAAATTAGACATGCAGCATAGCATTTAAAAACAATCAATAAAAGCAAACAGGACAGCAAACACACGTTTAAATTACAGGGTGGATCCAGAATGAAAATTGGTCATTTAAAGGCTGTAAAATATAACAATGCTACAACAGAGGAGGAATTTTAGGGTCTGATCTGATCAAGGATTTAAGCCATGACCTTCTAATCAGTAAGCTGAACTAACTTCCATGGACTCAAATTCATTCACCACCGAACTAACTAGAACTCAAACATCAAATGCAACCTAGTAATTGTGTGTCACAATGGTTAAATGGTGTCAAATGCCAGCATCACCACACTGCCCTGTTGTGTTCGTTCCTCAACTTTCAGTTCACAACTTCATCTGGCCTAAAATTGTTCTGCATCAGCTAAGTGAGCCGGACTGTATTTACTGGCAGATTATGTTAGATATTAGTTCCTTATTGTAAACGTCTACATTTTACTGTAAATTTTATTTTGTTTTAATCTTATTGCCAGTAAGCAATTGTAAATTGTCATTTTCACAATGTAAACCACAATATATTTGCTGAGGCAAAAGCTCAATAAATAAAATCAGCCTTTCAATTTGTTTATTTTGTAAACATACAATCATTAGGTTACAAACAAGCAAACAAACGTAACTGGTTTAATAACACACTAAAAGTTCAAGCTGCGCTATGGCGGGCGCTTCCTCGGCGTTCCACCCTTTAAACCAGCTCGTGTTCAGTGTTAATCACAGCTACTCATTTGCCTATCAGCAGTCTGGACGCTCAGTCCAAAGCCCGCCCATTCATCTGTCGCAGCCAACCAGAGCCCGGCGGCACCGTTCCCTCCAAAGGTTATATAAACAGGGGGTTAAAGACGTCTCTGCAAATCACAAATTTCTATGATGTTATATATATTTATATAGAATATACCATTTACAATTATAGCCAAAAGTAAAACGAAGCACAAACGTATTATGCTATTTTTTGTTTTCACCAACGGCACCAATACAGCTAATACACGTCCTTCCTCCGAGAATAATTTGAATACTAATTAAGCGCATCAAACTTATAACCGCAATGTTTATCATAACTCTGACCACAAGCATAACCATAAGTGGTGTCTGGTTATCTGGTTTTGCGTTTCCTCGTGCCGAAGTGCTAGACGGCCTTCCATTAGCGTCTGTGTGTAGCCGAGCGAGGCAAGCTGTCAAGTTCACAACCATCTATATTTGCAGCAGAATGCAAAAGTACTTAGCGGCGGCCGACAAACACGAGCATAAATTAAAAAGAGACATCGATAAAACCGAAAAGTCTACAAACCTTCGCGGACTGAACAGGTCGTCCATGGTGGGCGCTCTCTTATGTTTACAGTTTGTTTTCGTGCTGCGGCGGCCCAAAACTATGCTATTCGCCTATTTCATAGTAGCTCCTCAAAATGGAGGCTTGGCTGAAGATTTTCTCCCTGAGCTCAGGCGATGACCTCAGCGTTCACGAGCCAGCCTACCGAGCTGCCGTTCAGCAGCGCTAACTGAGCATGTGCCGTCTTTAATATACTCAGCTCAGTGTCCGCCGAGACACCAGCCACAAACCGAGCTGTGACATAGCACGCAAACCGCTACTACTACTACTGACGGAGGGGCGTAATAAGGAAAACAGTGAAGCTAAAAGCTCGCAATCCGCGCAGTAAACTGAAAGACTGCATGTATCGTTAACACTTATCACGTCAATTACCCCTTCAAAATGGATGTCTCCTCAGTTATAGTGCGAATGACTATCGACTTCTCCCTCCTCTAGAGGATCAGTTTCACACTCGTTTAACTGCCCTTATGTAACTAATCATTTTACTCCATTTTACATACTCTCTGGGCTCGGTTTGTTCCGCATAGGCTTTTCCTACAAAAGCTGAAGCTCCAAAATATAGTTCAAAAGCCTTCTAAAAAGATATATCGGTATGTTAGGTCTAATAAGACGACGCTACAAAACAACCAATATCCAGCAAACGTTTTAACACGTTGTAGTAGGTGTAAATCCCGAAGTGATTCGATTTATTTCATCCTCAAGTAATGCGGTCCCATTTCGTATTAGGATTGATACATTTTTATTCTAGATATTGTAACAGTGGAATCCAAGTATTCGCATATATTTCAACCAGGCACACAGACAACCATGATGCAGGTCCTCTGGTGCAGAGAGTCAAGGCTAGCGTGGCTGTGCTGGGGCTTAAACACCAATCCTCCAGTAAAGAACTCCGAGTCTTTACCTGGGTTGGAGTAAACGCCATGTATTATTGCCATTCGCCCATCATGGAAGATAGATGGCGCCCCTTTAAACAAACAAAAACTAAATTTGTGCTGAAATTTTACTTAAGAATGAACTCACATGGTGAAAATTAGGGTTTTGAAGTTCATGTTTATTTTAAAGATGTTACAATTAGAGGATGCTCTAAAACCAGTCCACAAACCATATAATTTAAATAAATAGTTCTTGGCAAGTTAGTAATTCGGTTCACAGTACTGCATTAGCAATCCATAAATACTGTTAATCCATTTTCATGTCAGATATACAACATTTCCAGACATACACTTGGTTTTATATAACGACAGCAAGCATGATTTAGATTTACAGTGTAGTCAGCAGCACAGACTTAGATCAGTGGGTTCCTGAACTTCCTCCCTGCAAACTGAGCTTTATCACCCAGTTCCTCTTCAATTCTATGCAGCAAAAAACAAACAAAGAAAACGATTTCAGACACATGGCAGAATACAACTGGCATGCTGAGAAAGTGGTAGCTTAGATAAGCTTTGCGCTGCCTTGTGGATTTTTGGGAGCTTAAACACCAGCACTGACAGGTCAAAGTGCAAAACTTTGGCATTGTATCCTAAATCAAGGGTCAGTTGTTTTAAATGAACGAATAAGCAGATGTAGGCATCTGAATATTCTTAAAGAGAATACCAATGTTTACTATAGGTGGATAATTTTACACTACAACTATAAACAAGTCTTTGGTATCATAACTAGCTGCAACAGGTAATTTATAATGGCAAGATAGACACCTGAGGATCTGGTTGTATTTGGCCAGGCGCTCAGAGCGACAGGGTGCTCCTGTTTTGATCTATAAAATGAAAAGCAATTAATTATATGCAGGTTATAGTTAAACATGAAACAGCACATCTGAATAGCAATTGTAGTTTTTCCTTTAAGCCTAGTGTCTTCATTTATGTAAAGCCAAGACAAATGTCCTAATGTCTGTTGTCCAAATTTGATCTTTAAAGTTAGATTGCCATATACCTGTCCAGTGCACAGGCCAACCACCAGGTCAGCAATGAAGGTGTCTTCAGTCTCTCCTGAGCGGTGGCTCACCATTACACCCCAGCCATTGGACTGAGCCATTTTACAGCTAAAAGGAAACAATGTTAGAATTACATGTTGAGCTATACAATTTTGTTAAAAAGAGGATTAAAGTTAATAGCAAATACAAACTCTTAAATCCAAAATTTTCTTTGAAAAGTTTATTAAAATGGCAGCATTGTGTCAATCACACATTACTTCCAGCTGCCTCCAATTTCTTAGTCTCAATGTATGTTTAAGTCATTTTATAGTATTAACATGTCTGTATAGAAAAAGTAGATCATGGCATCAAATTTTCCTAAACCCAAATAAATGCATGAAGTGAGTGAATTGTGAGCTCACGCCTGCAGAGACTCAGTCACAGATCCAATCTGGTTTACTTTAAGCAGCAGACAGTTGCAGGCCTTTTCCTCCACTGCTTTGGAAATGCGTTTGGGGTTTGTCACAGTCAGGTCATCCCCAACTACCTGAATGTCTGTACTGCCAGTAAAGATAGTCCAGGCCTGCCAGTCATCCTGGTCAAATGGGTCTTCAATGGACACCACTTCAATAGAAGGGGAAACAATATTAAATATTAGAGCTAGAACGAGCAAGGTAAATTCAATTTAGTCATGTCTCATGTTAATGTAAAACAAAATTTAAAGTCCAAATGTTAAACAAATCTAAGAGTTTAGCAGATTAAAGACAATCATTACCAGGGTAATCTTCCACAAAGCTCTTGTACAATTCACCAAGCTGATCAGAGCGGATGTAACGGCTAGAGTCATCAGGTGACTTGAAGTCCAAATCATATTTTCCATCCCGATAAAACTCTGATGCTGCCACATCCATGCCAATTACAACTTCATCGGTATACCCTGCGTTGCTGATTGCAGTCTTTATCAGCTCCAGAGCTTTAGCAGAGATCATGAAATTTAATTTAGCAGTTTTATTAATAATTCAGAGTTACAACCAAATGATTACTACCTTCCTTATTCTCCAGGATATTTGGAGCAAATCCACCTTCATCACCAACATTTGTGGCATCCTTTCCATACTTCTCTTTAATAACGTTTTTCAAGTTGTGGTAGACTTCAGCCCCAATGCGCATGGCCTCCTTAAAACTACTGGCTCCTACTGGCAGGATCATGAACTCCTGCATTGCCAGCTTATTTCCCGCATGGGAGCCACCATTTATCACATTGAAAGCCTTAAAATCAAAGCAGGCAACACATTTTAAAACCTTAATGACCTCCATTTGAATTTTTCAGTCAGCAAACAAAGCTAGTCTAAACAAGAATTGATAAACATCCATTAAAATTGTATTTAGAAGAAACTGGCCAAGTCCATTTAAGTCAGATAGCCAATATCAATAAGTGTGCAGTGGTTTTGGGGCTTATCCAAAGAGGACCTAGGTAACTCATCAAGCTAGTAACGTTTTACTTTTTGGTATCTATGCACGATTAGCCTGTCAAAGTAACCAGAAGTACTCAAAATGCACTACTCCATTATTTATTAGGCATTTAAAAATGACAGTGAATCAACCTTAAGCCCAGACCACTACTGTAAGTTTTTTAATTTTAGTAATTATTGAAGTTTATTATTTATTAGGTTCAGAGTTTCTATTCTTTTATTAAAAGGAGAAAATCTTAAATTTTGTACTATACACACTAGGACTTCAGCTGTGCAAAATGAAAGTTTCAGTATTCTTAAATTTACTGTAAACTGTTTACATTTCATTTCTCCACCACTCACCGGTACTGGCAGGATGACCTCTGGGTTGCCTGCAAGGTCAGCAATATGTTGGTACAAAGGGACACTCTTCTCTGCAGCTCCAGCCTTGCACACAGCCAGGGACACACCCAAGATGGCATTAGCGCCAAACTTAGCTAAGATATAAAGGGAAAGAACGTGAACATTATTGCAAAAACAAGCAAACAATAGGACAATTAGTAGCGCATGCAAAATGGCAAATTTGTCTTATACCAAGTATAGCCAGATAGATCAACTTGAGTTGTGAACATCGGTGTAGTAGTTTTACAAATTGTTGCTTATGCTAAGTAGTAGTTTGAGGAAGGAAAGAAAAAAAAAAAAGGGAATCATAACTTACACTTGTTTTCAGTGCCATCCAACTCCAGCATAAACCGGTCAATTTTTTCTTGCTCAATTACAGACAGGCCCTAAAACAGAGTCATTTTATTTGCGCTTTTCTGAGAAACGACAAAGTTTGAAATTTATTTTTGGTAAACACTTCAAACCTGTTTTATCAGGGCAGGTGCAATTGTTTGATTGACATGCTCAACAGCCTTTGAGACACCTGCAGTGCATTAAAAGCAGCATTAAACTTATTACATTAAATCCTCCCTCAGCCTTAAGACTACATGAAAGAACAAGGCAGGTTAAGAGCAATGTGTTAACTCATTGCGGTTAGCGATCGCTAATTGAACCCAGTGCATGCAAGATTAGCAGGTTTATACTAGAATTGTCAGGGAGTACTTAACTAGTTTACTTTAGCCCACATGCAGTCACCTTTATTCCATCTAACCCTGGTGAGGTCATCCAAATACAAAAAAGGTCATTAAAGCCATTCATACCCAAATGCACATCATGCTTAACCACAGACTGCTAAGCAAGCAATATATTTCTGCTCAGTTGACCAATCCTGCATTTTAGTAATCATGCTTTTATCAGGTCATCCATCATCCACTTCTCATTAAGTTACCTCGGAATAAATACAAGTACCATTAATGGGTACTTATTTCCAATGTATTAGCAATAACGGCTGCACAAGAGGACAGAACAAAATGTGATGAACTACCTACTGTGTAAATATTCAGTGTACAAAGTTCAAATAGTTCTCATCCAACACATGAACCTAGATGCTGTTTAAATATTACTTAATTGGTCTAGAAAGCTACAGAAGGTAACATTCGATGAATAATAATAGAAGATCTGAATGATTACTGACATTTTCAGATCCTATTTGTCACATACATGCAGTGAAATGTTTTATTTTCCACATATCCCAGCATACCCGTCAGAATACGCTGGGGTCAGAGCACATTAAACGTTTAATTTATTTAGGGGTAATTTTCATCTTGCACCCCAGTAACTACTTTATGCCTGTACAAGAAGCAGTGGGAATCAAAGGAAACAAACCCATTGCCACCCACAGGTAAGCATGCAAACGCTCATGAATGCCACATGTGGGGACAAGTGGAAAACCAGAAAACCTAAAGGAAAACTCTAAAGAAACATAGGATAACTGACTTAAGCTCAAACTAAGGGCCTTTTAGCTATGCAGAAACAATGCTACAGGCTAGAAAGAGATCTAATAGCTGAATAGTTCATTGAAAATACAAAGTCAACTTTAATAGAAATGTGACTGCAAGACATTATGAAAAGTATAAATGCCATGTATAGGATTTAAAATAGCACACAGTAATAAGGCAAAATGTCTAGTCTTTTAATGAAAACTATATAAAAACCAAGATACAGCAAAAAGCTTCAGAAGGCAAGAGTTGATAATTTAATAAACTTTAAATCGTTTCTTCATACAATTTAAATAGAGTTTGTTTATCAAGTGAAATGGCAGCACATGCTGTACACACCTTTTCCCAGATAATGTGATTTGTCATCGTCTCTTAATTCCAGAGCTTCATAGATGCCAGTAGACGCCCCACTAGGAACAGCAGCTCGAAACAGACCTGCAAAGACAGAAAACAGACAAATATGTAGTCAAAATCTTATGTTGGTTCAAAAACATTTATTAAATTGACAGTTAATTATAGCACCAAACCTTTGGTTGAGCATCACCTTTTTCTGTGTAAAGATCCACTTCCACAGTGGGGTTCCCTCTGGAATCAAAAATCTGCCGGGCATGGATCTTCAAAACAGACATGTTGCTGAAGAAAAAAAGGTTGCAAAACAAAACTTATTTGCACAGCAACATATGGTAAACCTGTTAGTTCATTTAAAGAATGTTTCAATCACTCAAAGCAGTTTCTCATCAAGAAAGCAAAATGGGTTTCATTTCCAATCAGTGATACCAGTGTTTGACAAACTCCAAAAAAAAATTATTTGAAGAAATGTCCTTTTCTGAATCAATTTTAAGAGCATAATTTTAACAACTGCCCATGGAGTTACCACGCTTAATCCTGACTGATTTCAAACCCAGAGCCAATCATTTAACAGCGAATCAGAGGGCACGGGATTAAGGGCCCTAATTAGATTTAGCACAATTACTTACAGCCTATTACACAGAGTTTAATGGGTGCATGTGTGCATGTACCAGCGATGTCCAAACAATTTTAGGTGACGTAGGTGAAAGTGGCGAGTCGGCCGACATAAAGCTGTGTGTTGCGGGGTAATCTAATTAAGTTATCAACCAATTTATCAGCCGAATCTTCGTAATGAGCATCTGTTTGAGTCGATGTATTTAAGGCAGCAAAAAACGCTCCGTGTTGAAGATGTACCACGTGTAACCAAGTGTATTATTGATTTCATAATCCATTAAAATAAATAGCCTCAATAACGGACAGTGACAATGCAGCGCTGCTTTCCATACTTGGCTAAATATCCGGTTGTCTTGCTATTAATTTGCCAGCAAGTCTATTAAACTGCAAAGCAAAGAATTGCTAATTGACAAACATAATTAAACATGTACGAGCAACCACTCATCCTGATAGAACTTGGCAACGAAAACGGAACGAGTCGATTCTCTTTATTGAGCCGAGAATCACAAGTTCAATCAAGGTTTCTGTCATGAAATGGAGCAAGTAACTGTGCAAAAAAAAAATGACTCAAATGTATTGCATTAACCGCTTACCTTAGGGATGAAGTGACGCTGAAGGACAAGGAGCTATACGACTGAATGAACTTGAGCTCTTAATTACAGCCGTGACGCGTTTTCCCTCCGCCAGGATTGGCCTAGTAAATGTTCTTGCGCAGTCACACTCACCCATGTCCAATCAGTGCTGTGTAATTGTAACGTATCAGCCAATCCGCGTGCAGGAGGCAGTATATTTTGCGTTTGGGTGGGGATTCGTCTTTCTTCTTCGGCAAGCCATAAGGAACCAGAGCATATCGCCATCTGCTGTTTAAATTCGCTGCTTTCTGGCGTGTCTTCTGACAGCGAATAAAAGACACGTTTTACATCACAGATGATCAACAGACAGTCACATAACACACAACAGGGCAACAAAGAGTTATGTACAAGAAACCTTAAGAGGAGCCAGACTCACTCAGAGGATCACTGTTCGTTTAAAGGCCTGGAAATGTAAAGTCAATTTCCCTATACAAAAACAGTCCAGCGTGCAAACGTTGATAGTTTATTTACGTGGTGCAAATTATTGGCTATATACTGTAAACTCCACTTCTTTTTGAAATCCATCAACAGCTCAAAAGTGTTAAAACACTACACACATCTCTCGGACATCCAGTAGTATCCAACCAATTAAAGTAACTTTCAAAACCCTGAAGGTTTTGTATTCGTGAGACTACATATAGGATACACACTGAGCAGATATCTTGAGGTTTAACAGCAGCAACAGCAACAACAACAACAACAATTTCTGTTTCATTGTAGGGCGGGGCAGGGGACAGATTTCTCGTCACCCATTGGCTATTCCCATGTCCCAGTCACACCCATGTGCAACAGTGTAGTGGTTTTGATGCTGGAAAGAGTGTATCAGATACAGTAGCATGGCCAAAAACACCTCAAAGTTATTAGGATAGGAAAATTAAAATCTGTCAATGATGAGAAGAAGACTAATATATCATAATCTAATATCATAATATATAATATATGTTTTTGATGAAGTGGGCAGAAAATGCATAAAGCTACTTACGTACCACAGGATATTTTGCTGTTTTTATGAGTTATTTCCTATATTTCTGAAAGCCTAAACATTGGTTTATTTTTAAATATTTGTAGAGAGCTAGTTGGTGAGTTGATTTTGAGGTAATTTTGTTTTGTATACTGACTCTGACCTCTAGCACAATTTGAATATGTTTGTTTGTTAGGGAGCAGGCAAATAGTTAAAAGTAGGTGGACACATAAAAGAACACATCTACAGGTCAGAAATATGAAATCCACTGGAATGAGTGTAATATTTTTTAAAACAAATGTTACAATAACATTAAAAGATTTCACATATCAAATAGTTTCCCCTCCTGCAGCTTCAGAACTTTTATTCTGGCATGATCAATAAATAATGTTTTCCGGAATGACTGATTTCTCAGGAAATCGGACTATTATTTTCTGGACAAAACATGCAATCAGATCTGCTGGATTCAACGTGTGCATTGGAATGATCCCAATAAAACTCCAGTGATAGTCATAAATTATATTGTGAATGCACATTAAGCGTGGAGCTACCATTAGAAACTTCATGCCATCAGCAGCTGATGTAGGGTTTGTACGCAGTGTTGCACACCGATTATATCACTCAGTATAGTGGTTCCTTCTTTGAATAGCTAATTACTTAGACAGAGAGGTACAAGATCACACAATATCTGAAGCTGTGATATCTGACTGTGCTGGAAAAACATGCCAAGCGGGCATGTAGGGCAAAGTAAATATAAGGATAGGCTGCTTTGTTTTAAAATATTTAAAATTAAAAATGAAATTTCTTTTATCCGCATAGATAAAGTATAACATTTAAAACAATAAGATGCTGATTTAAATGTTGTGTTTATATTTTTATCACAGATCACACCACAAGTTTTTTTCCCATATGGCTACCCAAAGGAGATGGTGATGAAACATACTGAGGGACAATGGTGTGTTTGTGAGAATGAGAAGCCTGACAACTTCCCTCAGGTCAAGTCTCCCTATGAATCCTCTCTCGCTTCTCACTTACTCTGTGTGTGTGTGTGTGTGTGTGTGTGTGTGTGTGTGTGTGTGTGTGTGTGTGTGTGTGTGTGTGTGCGGGTGTGTGT
>JAOUQX010000014.1:9994243-10017859 GCA_028566295.1 Liobagrus marginatus
TCAAATTTGTATGCTGGGATATGCAGAATCAAAGAATTTCACTGTATGATGTGCATGTGACCAATAAACTGAACTTTGATATAATTTTCGTTTTGTCTTATGTCTTTGTCTCTTTCTGTCTTATGTCCTTAATACCTGTACTTTAACTGTCTGTGAGCTGCTGTGACAATTGAATTGCCCCATTGTGGGATTAATAAAGTTTATTTTATCTTATCGACATAGTAGCAAAACAATCTGCTTCCACAATGATTTGAGGTTGTGTTTAAGATCTGCTCCTCAATCTGCTGGGTAAAGCTGCTTTAACTATACAGCACTTTTGCTATTTAAATAGCAACATAGCAATGAGCTTACCACTGGACAAACTCCATTATAGCAGCTGGTTAATGCTAGTGATAACTCAAACGGTGAGATTGCTTCAATGCATCTACAACCTTAACTGAATCTACTATTGCTATAAACTAAGTAAAGAATTGTGCACTTTTTACTGTTCAGTGTTCCTGGTCTTGGTAAAATTATTATAAGTTAATGAATAAATACAGGAATGAATAAAACATTAATAAAGAAAAACCTTCTAATGCAGTCTTCAGTTTGAAAGCCACTGGCTTTAGTTGATATATTTTATTATACTCATTAACCCTTTCTTTAGCCCCTCTGAAGAAGGGGACTAGAAGGGGACTAGAAGGGGAGAAGCAGCCTGTGATTCTAATCAAACTAGTCCCCATGTCTAATATTTCATTTCTAACAATTATACTTTATCAAACGCTATTTGTAAATGTTATATATAAAGTATCCCCAGTTTGGTAGTTAGTTGAACTTTAAAATATTGTGGTGGCAGTGTAATAGTATATGTAGGTGGGTTTAATGTTTTTCATTGTGCCTTAGGCCAGTGGTTCCCAACCTTGGTTAAATCCATGCCAATAAAACAAATATGTTGTTTAAAATTAGCTTTAAAGTATATCGCAGCAACCAAATCACAAAATACCAGACATTTTGCAGGGATTGAGAAAATGTTAACACAGAAATGACTTGGGGAAAAAAAACTATTAAAAATACACATTCCCAAAATGAGACTTTAAAGAAATATATGTAGTCGTGACCAAATCACCCAATACCTTACATTTTGCAAACGTGCTTTAACTGTGATAGAATGTTATTGAAAAGTGGTGAGTGCTGGTATATTAACTGACGAAATAATAATTGGATGAAATATTTCAAGTTCACAGTGAAATAGTTTGCAAAAATAAAAAACAAATAATTTCTACACTGCTAGAGCTGCTGCTGAAAAAAATCCATGTTTTGTTTATCAATTAGCAAAACTGCTGTGAATGGTTTGACAAGGGCACAAATACTGGCTCTGTTCTTCTGTGTTACAAACGAGTGTCAGAAGTTGCGCAGCGCCACCTTGTGTACCGAGGTAATTCTGTTTCCTGAAACGCCACCTAATGTCAGGGAGTGAATTTGCACGTTCACTCGGCGCATCGCCAACGAAATTCGATTGGGTATGAACACACAAACGTGTCGTGAAAAACTAAACGCTGGCGACAAGCGCGCGCGATAATTGTCCCGGTGTGCACGGGCCTTTTGCTTAACTTCCACAGACTCATACAGGCGTAACATATAAACGATATTCTTCCGGTCCGCTAGATGGCAGCACACAGACATAATTCAACCAATGCAAAGAATAAGCGCTGTTCAAATCACTTCCTTAGCACGTTTCGCTGCATTATTTTGAAATTATTCTATTTTTGTTAGCACGTTGTCGTGTTTTAATTGGTTAAGACCTAATAAACATGGCAGGGATTCCTCCAGACTCATGGCAGCCCCCGACGGTGTCGCTCGAGACCTCGTAAGTATAGAAGCCATTTATATTTCTGACTTAAGTTGTTGAGGTTATTACCGCCGAGCTGACTATAAACTGTAAGCAGTATTGTTCCTGTTGGTTTCTGTAGCGCTAGTAGATTTAGTGTATGAAATGTTATCGCCTCTTAAATGTCACTGTACTCCCAGTATGGGAACCATCGTGTTGGAGTTGTATTGGAATCATGCACCGAAAACCTGCAAGAACTTCGCTGAGCTGGGCAGACGAGGATATTATACCACCACCAAGTTTCACCGCATCATTAAAGACTTCATGGTGCAGGGAGGCGATCCGACCGCAACTGGTGAGACATGACAATGTATACACATTCATTGTTTGGAGAGAGAGAGAGAGAAATCATAGCTGGGATTGCTTTTGTAGAGACCGATTAATCCAAAGTGCCTGACAGTTTCATTAAAACTTAGACAAAGATCAGCTCTACGTTCAGGGTTCATACAAACAGATGCTTGCTTTCCAAAGTTTTTCTTCAGGTTTCGTTCACACATAATGGAAAATAACACCATTATCATTTAAACTCAGATAGTGTCCATTTGCAACACTTACTAACTCATAGAAGAGTAACACCAGGTCTCTGTCGGTGATTGGTTAGTTAATTATGTCAGGAAGAGCCCCTCTTATCTAATTGAACTCCAGATCTTCTGGCTGTAGTCTGAAGTTGTGACTGTGAGATTCTATCCTCTTACAAAGGCAATGAAAATGACAAAATGTTTAGCAATAACCAACATGTCCGATACGTTGGTAAACGTTTAATTAGTCAGAAATGCAACTAAGGCGTCTTCTTTAAAAAAAAAAAAAATCTGTTTATGCCAGTCATGTGACCTAAATTGAGTATAATCATCTGTGTATATACTTCTGATAATAATAAGTCTGATAGTCTGCAGGGAGATTGAGATGTTGAATTTCGACAATCCAAATAAAGACCTGAATTCTTTGTGTGTGTGCAAGTGTAAATGCTCTGCTTTGCCACAAGTCAGCACTACAATGTGAGCTAGTAAACCCAGCATGCACAGCTCAACAGGTTGCATTACTGTGTTGACAGTCATGTTTTATTTTTCCACCTTCAGTGTAATTTAAAATTCATGGTTTAAGCGTTTAGAGGATGATAATAGATAGTTAAATAGATCTTTAAAATCTTTTCTTGTCCTCCCAGGCAGAGGTGGAGCAAGTATATATGGTAAACAGTTTGAGGATGAAATTCACCCGGAGCTGAAATTTACAGGTGAGTAAGCTCATACATTAGCTTACCTTAGCTCATCTCATGACTCATGAATAGGTAGTTGTAATTTCGGCTTTGGGTGTGTAGTTTTGGTTACACTCTCGCTGGTATGACATCCACTAAATGCATCACTCCTTCATCTTATTGACTCCACTGTTGTGTTGATAACGGTCTGTTTTGTGTTCATTTTTAGGTGCTGGAATCCTTGCTATGGCTAACGCAGGCCCAGACACAAACGGGAGTCAGTTTTTTTTCACGCTGGCCCCCACACAGTGGCTTGATGGAAAGCACACTATATTTGGGAGAGTTTGTCAAGGCATGAGTGTTCTCAGTCGTATTGGCATGGTGGAGACGAACAGTCAAGATCGCCCTGTGGAGGAGATCAAAATACTCCGGGTGACTCTACCTAACTGACACGAGTTAAAACTTCACACATCATTTTGTACAGCATTGTTTCTTTTTTTAACAATAAACCAATATTTTGTATTGTGCATTTTGCCTTTGTTACTTTTTCTGTTTTGTTAAAATACTTATGCTTACACTTTTGTGTCTTGTTAGTTTAGTCATTACCAGCTAAACTACTCGATTAATGCGACACACCTAAATACAGCTTATACTTTTAACTTTTAATCAACTTTTTATTCATATTCTAACAATATCCACAGTTGGGTAAATGATTTAGTTTTATTAATTAGTTTCATAAACAGTTTGGCATCATAAAATGGACTGTATGCACTATTGCAGTTACATGTGTAGTTCCTATAACTATAAATGAAACAGCAGTTCTTCCTTTCTGACTACATCTGGATATTGCTCTAATTTCTTCTTAAATTTCTAAAGCGCTAATTATATGGCTCATTGGCATGTAGGTCACATAGAATACATATATCTTATCAGTTAATCGTGCAGCTGTAACACTAAAAAATTCTCCACAGGGTTTAATAAAGGTATATGGGGAAAAAGTAAACGCTTCAGTTTATATACAGCCTGTAGAATATTCTCATTAAAGACGACCAGTATCTTAAATCTATAAAGAATTGTGGGGTTAATTTTATTTTACCACATCACTAATCTATGACTGGGCATTGATTCATGAAAATTAAAATATCTTTTAGGCATTGCACTAATGTTTGGTATGATACTGACAAGCTCATACTATCTCATAACAATGCTATAGTCATTCTAAAAACTAAAATGCTTTAAAATCGTCTGTGGATTATCTTATTTAAAACTTTAAAAGACTGATAAGAAATATTTCAGTGATTAAAACAAGTGGTTTTGTTGTATAGGTACTGTTACTGTTATAAGTGAAAGCAGGGCTAACAATTTGGTCTAATTAGGAAGCCCAATAAATAAGAATAAACATCCTACAAATCTATCTGCAAAAGTACCCTTTTATCATGTTTTCATTGAAATGACCCGTTTGAATTTTCATTTCAAATGTAATAAAGTTTCCTCTGTGCAACATGAACATTTTAAAAATGGTTTTCTCTAATGAACATGAAAAATTTGTTTGTTGCATCTCCTGTAATGGTTAAACACCTGTTAAACAACGGGACACACGATGGCATACACTACACTGTTTTGAACCTTTTTTTTTTTTTTTTTTTATGTGACCCTTGTAATGACTCATCAGCATAAGCATTTGTTTACAGTTCCAGTTTTAATATCGCCATTACATTGAATCACATTCATTTTATTTGTACAAGCCTTTCTCTTCAAAGGTTTATACGGCTGAAAATATGTCATGTCAAATACGACATTCAATATGGGGCATGCCTGCTCTGTATCGTAGGGAGGAGGGAAGAGGGTTAGGACTGCAACTACGTCAGACTACTGAAGATCTCATCTCTGTAGACAGAGACGACAACGCATTATCCATCTATCGAAATGAATTTCAGTGGCTGTGGCAAAAAAGTAGTTGTGTAAACAAATATAGTAGAAGCTGACTGCCACGGCATACCCATATATATGTTATGTACGCACACAGAATACATACTTACAAGAAAATGTAAATACTGTATACAAAGTAACCAACTGGAAAAAATTGAATTTTCAAGACAAAACAGTAACACTTTTTTTTTTTTTCTTATCAGTGATAGAAACATCAAGTGTAAATCGCCTGATCTGGGCGTTTTACGAGTCCGTCTCTGTGTATTACATTCATACAGAGAGTAAGACTGTTCACAGAGCTTTGAACCCAGCAGGCCCTAAAGAGTCCATGCATGAGGCGCTCTCTATCGCTCTTACTCAGACACATTTGGCACTCGTTCACATTAATGCGCAGGACATCACAGTCAGTGAGCTCTGCCTAAGCCTTATTAAGACAAAATATGAAGCCGGACTGCCACTAAGTCATTCAGTTTTCAGGTATAAGTTTCCTTTAAAATCACCTTCAGCTGAAAATGTATCTCAGGCATGGATGAAAATAGAATTATATGCAAATCCCATTGATGACGTCGCATTAATGGAGAGGTACATAGTTGTTTTGACAAAAAACAAGTCAACAAGGAATGTCGAAAAAAAATTTGCAGTGACCATCCAACAATCGTACTGCAAACATTTGAAAACATTTTTTTTTTTTTTTTTACATTGGGATTCAATATTCATCGATTTAGTATTATTGTTGTACTATTTCTATTATCAGTGCAACTATCTTGGGTCTAACTTGTAACCCATAATATTTGAAATTCACAGCGAAGATTGACTTCATTGACCCTGATGGAATAAATATTATGTTATAAATGGAAAATCCAAAAAATAAAAACGTTCACAATCCAAAGAGGTCTCACACAACCAACATTAACACAAGAGTCTAAGGTTTTCCAGTGTACCCTAATTATCTTCACACTTCTAATAACATTTCATACTTTTTATAGTACGTATAGGTTATATATATGATTCCACATAGGTCACGTTTAAAAAAATACGACTCTCGTTTACAACAATGCCTGGTGTATCAAGGCCTGAGAAAGACATCAAAGCAAGTGCTGATTAAGACCTCTTTGAATGGTGCTGTAACATCTTCATGTACCCACACACACACACACACACACACACATAGACAGGTATCAATTTTTTCAGAGTTCACAACTTAAACACTCATATGAACCCAGTAGCTGTTATTGCAAAATGTTTTTTTTTTTTTCCACACAACATTACCAAAAATATAGATGTTAAAACTAGATTGACTCTCTTAAAAGTGTTCAAAAGTGTCCAAATAGTTTATCATCGCATTCTTACGAGTACATTACAAACACTGCAATGCACCCGTGTGAGTGTATATAACATGCTGATTTTGTTTGGCTTCACCCCGCTAACAGCTATACTGGAGTGATATGCAAGGCTCTATGAAGAACGAGCGCTTTCAGCTCCAACCACTAATTAAGATGTGGGAATGTTTGGTTTCTAAAGAAATGACTGATTCCAAATCAGAACACTTCATTTCATTATACATATTAGAACTGTACTATTTCCTTACACTGGTCCTGGAGAAAAGTGAACAGTAATACAAATGTATTAACATAAAAAAAAAAAAAAACCTTTGTAAAGTCAGAGAGAATTTGGAAAGAAAGCTTCATGTGGCTTTGCTCCAAGTACAGCATGGCTGCCAGTTCCAGTGTGAGCGCTGTGTGAGTCGACAGCGACAGTCTGTACCAAACGAACATTAATCAGTTTCCAGCTATTTTACAAAACATCATGGATGTACGATACACGTTCATAGCAGAGTGGTAAGCGCAGTTATGAGCTATGTCTGTATTCATAGCATTTACTGTAAATGGTATAAAGAAAGAGTAATGAACACTTACTCACTGTACTGAAGGTGGTAATAATGTATAACCGTGCTACATTTGCACATTTATAAAATGCGTAAATATATATAACAGTTATACAAAATTGTTATAACCAAAAAAGATGAATGAATGAATATCGAGTAACTGCAGAATGGGAGCCATGTTTCATATTACTCTTTCACAGTACAGTATAGTGAAACTGCAAGCCAACATGTACAGTAGGCTTGCTGTGACTGGAGGTGTAACAGACAAACATGAACCCTGCCTGGAATTTTGCCACTAACAACAAAACATCCACATTCAATAAAATCCATATGCATTAAAAACGGAAAATCCTGACTCGGCATGTATAAATTGGAGGCAATGTCTACATCATCAACATTTCAGCCCTGTATAGCCTATGACCTCTGTGAAGTGAATACAGCCATATTTTATTCTCGGCTGTTGTTGATAGTTAGCCCTCAAACTCCATATACACCATTGGCACATCTTTTAATATTATAGTTATCTGTTTGGCACAAATCTGTCACTACATTAGATCTATTTCATATGAAGCAACAGAACAATGACACGACTAGTAAGTAAGCTGGATTCTAGTCTTCATCATCACCTGCACTAGCTCTAGAAGACAATTACACTCGTTGACATACTGTATGTTATCTACTCTTATTTATAAGAGCCGAATAACAAATTAAACAAATCCATAGATGCATAAATATGCATAATCAAATGAAATAAATTAATATTAATAAGGTTTGCCTAATAAAGGCTTTTGGAATGAATTTTTTTTTTTTTTTTTTTTTTTTTTTTTTTTACAATTTTTTATAAAAAATAATGAAAGTCCTTCCTTCTGCATATGCATGGCTACGATGCTGTGCACAGTTTCTCCAAAACATAGATTGACATAAATACAGACTCCTGGATTTGCCCTTTATTAACACTCGAATGTGAATCGCACGTAACGGATTACTTTGGGGGTTGAGAACAGCAGTTTGACTACAACGTTATTTACTGTAGGAATGTCTTTTACTCTTCCCTAATCGGTACTTTCGGACACAAAGAGCTTCTTAAATCATATTTGATGTGAAATGAAATGCGCTGAATGTCTCATTTAAAGTTAAAACCACAAACTGTTTTATGCTATCGAATGTAACCTACTATAAATGTTAATAGGCCAGGTGAAGGACTCATAACTGCTGTGAATAAAGAAGTTTAAGCATGTAGTGCTGTTTTACATACGCTGAAATTACAGCTGTTTACAGAGTAGCTTCAGATCTTATCTGAAACACAATGTTTCCTTTGAGATGTAGTTCAACACTTCTCTTGTACACCTGTGAAAGTATAACGGCGAGGCTCAGGTTAGAAGCAGGGGCTTGATTACAATTTGATGGTCACTGGGCACCAATATCAGCTTTGGACCATCTTTAAAAATTGCATGAATTTATATCACATTCAGCTGGTATATTCAGTTTCACCTTATTGTATCCACAAGAAGTAGCTGGCATAAGTGCAAATGTGTTGAAAATATGATTGTGAGGATGAAAATTCCAACTAAATGGTGCGAATACCGTAACACCACAGAGCTCCTTTGTTTTCTAGTCTTACCCATAACATATTTTCCCTCACTATTCATCAGTCAGTTTGTCTCACAGAGGCAGGTCGGTGCTGTTGTGGCGGGTCTTTCGGGACGTGCCATCATCACGAGGCAGGGCTTTCTGCAGATTGGACATGGCTGCGGTTTTCTGCAGGTCAATCACAGCATAACACTCACCACGGCGGGAGGGAGGCATTACCGGGGCAGCAGCCATGCCGCGCTTCATTGGAGGCGGTCTCTGTGGCACTTGAGCTCCACCCCCTCCGTGTCCTGGGCAACTCGAAGCTCCAGCCTCCAAGTCCACCTGGATGTAGTTGAGCTGGCGTGGGGGTGGAGGGGGCAGGTGGCGGCCATACTGCTCGCAGGCTGCACTGCCAACTGTGCCCCGACCTGCCCGATGCCGGCGGAAATCAAAACTGAAAACTCTGCCACCTCTCTCAGAGGTCTGAGGATGAGGAGGGCAGGCGTGATGCAGATGGCTAGGAGGTGGAATCTGTTGGGAAAACAAGACATGGTTAAGTATGTGCACGTGTGTGTGTGTTGTTTCCATAGTTTTCTCTGAAGTTCGAAACATATAGAAACACAAACCAACCATAAGCTTAATGTTAGAAACATTCATTTATTATTATCTAGCGCTTATCCTGTTCAGGGGCCCTGGAGTCTGCCCTAGCTAACTTGGGGTGTGAGGCAGGGTACACCCTGGACAATCACCAGTTAATCACGGAGTAGAGTATTTAGAATTGCCAAGTCACCTATGCCCAATCACATGTGTTTGGAGGTGGGAGGAAACCGGAGTACCCAGGGAAAACCCACACAAGTACAGGGAGAACATGTAAACATCCAGGCTGGGAATCGAACCAATGACCTCCTTGCTCTGAGGCAGGAGTGCTAGCCACTTTTCCACCATGCCGCCTGTTGAAAACATATCTATTACCATTTTAATTGTAAGGAGTCATTTTTACAAAGACAGAATGGGGTTTCAGAAAAGATTTCAAAATTTAATCCATTCCCTGAGATAGTCTTTTTTTTTTTTTTACTTTGATTTCTTATATATGTAGTATATGTTATACATGTTATGTGTATAACTACATACTGTTATTATACATATATGTTATATATGCTATACTGTATATGATAATTTACCTATATTTAAAAGAAACCATTCAAAATGCTTTGGATACAAAAGAACTGTCAGTGTCAGTGCTTTTGTAGGAACATCGACTTTATATTTTCAAAAACAACATGACATGCTGTAAACATGACACTTAACAAAATGTGATTGATTGCTGTATAAGTCGGCTAACCTCTTGAGCGGTCCTGGCCAAAAAAGGCTGCTATAGAATCCAGAACTTCTGCTGTCAGTCTAAAGGTCTTGCTATGCAAGCCTCTAACTCAGCGCGGGAAAAAATCTGCACTTACACCTCAACACTGTACTCTTGATTTTTGTGCACTCAGTTACAAATGTTAGCACCAAATGTTTAGTCATCTCTATGAAATACCACTTTTCTTGTCTATCCTCAATTGTAAATCTCTTAGGATAAAACAAATAATGTGTGATGATGAAGGTCAGCACTTCCCCACCTGTTCTGTGTTCACGTAGTTCTGCAGAGCATCGCAATGAATTCCACCACTTTCCTGATGATATCCGTTTGGGGTTACTGGCCCCTCTGAGTATTCATATTCATCAAAGTCCTCCTCCTCTTCCTCCTCATACTCATCGTCTTCCTCATCATCGTCCTGCTCCTCTTCCTCATCTCGCTGAAGAGCACGGTACTCCCACACTGGTGGCAGTGACGGAAGGTTCTCGTAATTGAGCAGTGCAGAACGCCGATGGCCGCCGCTGTAGCCCTGCGGAGGCAATGAGGAGGCATGTGTGTGTGAGAGTGGCAAAGAGTGTGGGTGTGCATGTGGGTGCGTTTCTCCAGCTGTGCTGCTGCTGCTGCTTGAGCCCACAGACTGCGACTGGGAGGCACTGCTGGGGCTTAGCCGCTGCCTGCGTGGCCCTCGAAAGCCATTAATGTTTTCATATGTTAGCTGGCTTCCTGGGCAAGGTTCCATGCTGGGGTGCCGGTGCAGGTGATGATGGTAATGGTGGTAGGAATGAGTGTTGCACATGTGATGGGGCGGAGGCTCGTCTCCCTCTGAGGTGCCATCGGGCGCACGGAGAGGGTGAGACGAGTGCCGGTCTCGATCTCGCTCCATCATGTGGCGCTGTGCTGGCGTCGGCCCCAGCATGAATTTCACTTCCTGAGCCCCTGGCTGAAGGAAGAGCTGAGGGTCCTTATGGGAGTCGTCCATGCCACAGCAGTGCATACTGGTTTGGCTGGATTTGGTGGATGCCTCAGTAAAGGTTGGGGGACGAACCTCCGGCAAGGATCGGACACAGTGACGGTTTGAAAGCTCACTCTCCAAGCTTACTGTGTTCACATATGTATGTGTCTGCAGAGAGAAAAAAAAAAGGATATACACACACGTGTATGTTTATTTTCTTTTTTTTTTTTTACTTATATAAATGTGCCAGTATGAATGCATACCATGATAAGCATCACAATTTGGCAGATGCAGGATGTCAAGATACATAATACAAACTCTAACACTACAATCAAATATTTTTTTTTACATTCATAGGCTACGGCTTACTAAGTGGGTGCTGACAAATAAATTGCACCCATGCCATCTTTAATGAAATTTTGCATATCTCTCACCACAAGTATGTCTCCTACTAGATACTACTCCTGCCACCCTCCTGCTACTACTTCAACAAACCTGTTCCATTTACCCTACTGTTAAAGTTATGGAGATATACTGACTTCTGTGTGACAATCAGGTACATTAGCCTCATTTGTCAAGCAGGAAAATAATACTTTGTTCAATTGATTAAAGCCAGAGAAAACAGAAATGTAAAAAAAAAAAAGTTCTATAATGTGACAGTAGATTATGATCATGCTTTAAAATAATAGAATGGTTTTAATACCCCATATGATATTAAGTCGGTGTATGTGTGTACTGGGCATGTATCTGCACTATGTAGAGCGTGTCGACATCACCTGGTCGTCCATCCCCATGAGGCTGTGTCTGTGGTCATCGGAAAGAGAAGGCTGTGATGATTCAGCGCTTATTGGGTACCCCGGGTATCCGTTAGGAAACGTCTGCACCGGAAAACCAGGAGCTACACACAGATATTGAGTGAGGTTGTAATAAAGAGTGTACAGTGGTATTTTTCAGGGACATCTGTGTAATAATATGTCAGTGCTACAGCGCCACAAACAGATGTATTGGATCAGTTCTGGTGTTTCACTCGTGTGTGTGTGTGTGTGTGTGTGTGTGTGTATGTGTGTCTTACTGTTAGGTGTTTGAGGGGTTCGAGGCATTTCCATCTCTGGGGTGTGACCAGGCCGGCTCATGAGCATTGGCTCCTCTACCACGTTAATGCTGTTGCACTGCATCAGCTCCTGCAGGAGGTTAAAGATCTCTTCTGCCCGAGAACACTTAAACGCAAAGATGCCTGCAGGAAAACATAGACATGTACGAATAAAGAATCCTAGGATAATAACTAAATGCAGGGCTGTATGTTTAACCCTAGCTAGCATGATATTTCACTTTAAGATTTTTTTTTTTACACCTGTTTGTCACTCATCATGCCACTAGGGGGCAGTAAAGCGATAATACTGTAGTTATAAATAACAGAAATTGAAGATCCAAAAAAATTTTGAACAAAGATCACAGGGGACTCACATCACAAAAATAGAACAATAAGTTCGATATAGAACACCGCGATAAAGTATATTTTCATACAATAGTGGCCACAGAAATTCTACAAATAAGGGTAAATCACAGTAATTCATCTAAATTTACAACAAAGACAAATCATTTAAAATTAAATAAATGACCTGAATAGATTCTAATTTAAGAAATGTCACAGGCTCCTTTCGCCAACACACTGATACATTCACAGGCAACAGAATTATTTAACAAAAATATTGAAAGTTAGTTTATTGATTCATGTTTAATCATTCAACACAGAATGGGCAGAACACAGAGAGAATGAGGAGTTTCTTTCCACAATCTATCCGGGCCCTCATCCAGAACTCACCTACAAAACACACACCCATACGACAACAGGACTCTCTATTTGCTCTTTTGCACACACACACATGCACAGGACTCTCTTCTTGCAT
Source organism: Liobagrus marginatus (assembly GCA_028566295.1). Classification (NCBI taxonomy): domain Eukaryota; kingdom Metazoa; phylum Chordata; class Actinopteri; order Siluriformes; family Amblycipitidae; genus Liobagrus; species Liobagrus marginatus. The sequence continues at coordinate 10,006,905 of JAOUQX010000014.1, forward strand.
TTTTCTTTTGCATACACAGATGCACAAATTGCTCATAATGTATATGTACACTGTATATTTACTTTATTACTACACATATACTGCATACTGCATATAGATGTGCATTGTATATGTACACTGTATATTTACTTTATTACTACACATACATATAATTGCATACTGCATATCAATGTACATTGTATGTACAGTTTGTGATTACTGTATTTACTGTATATATTATTCATATGCAACTTAACTCCCCACTGTACACTTTATCTCCCTCATTCCGTTTTATGGCAAACTTTTGGTCAGTGGTCAATGCACGTCACTGCATGTTGTAAAATGTATGATGTGCATGTGACAAATGAACTTAGAACCTGAACATACAACGATTCTCTGACTGTTTAAAAAAATGTGTATGAAGCATTCCGATCTCTGGGGATAAGTGAACTCACCCTGTCCTGTCTGACAGCGTCTCCCACTCTCGAAGGAGAACAGGTTGGAATCATAGCCATAACGGCGCAGGCAGAGGTACGGCCACCGAATGGCGTCGCGCTTCCGTGTGTGTAAAATGAGCTCGGTTTGGGTGAGCTCCATGGTACCCGATCCTAGCTCGTTACCTTCATCATCCACATTTGTCACCTGCAGAATATAAACTTATCAAACACCTAGTGACTGTACTATTTAGCAGTGTCAAGCTCCATTTGGCCTGTTTTGAAAACTAAGCTTAATGATGTCTTAATTTAAGTGTCATCATTTAAGTGCATCTATTCTGTGCAAACTAACATATGCTGGGTGCTAAAATAAATCATCTGGAAATGGCCGGTGTTTTAATACAAAAGAAAGGTTGAAAGATTTATAAGAGAGAACATTCCAGATATAATAATATGCTTGCGTCAGAAAAGTTTCCTCAGAAATAATAATACAGGTATCTACATCTTTACGGTTTAGGGTTAGTGTCAATAACCTTTTGCAATGTTAAAATGTATAACTGTAGTTCACCTAGCACAGCATTGTTACCAGAGAAAAGAGGAAATCACACTGATTTAAATAACCTAAGGCAGTAAACAAACTTGTACCGACTCACCCCCCTCTCGTACACCTGCCCTCACTGTCCATTAACGGTCCTCCTTTCATACACTTCTGTAGAAGTGTGTATGTAGTTGTGCTAACTTAGGGAAATGTATACAGTTGTTGATGCATTTTGGGGAAGCATGCATTATATTACACAGATACTGCTCTAGTAAGTAAATACTACAAGAAGTATAGTATAGATGGGCTAGAGGAAATAGAGTAGCATGTGGGCCTGGACATGTCTGACACCTGTGTTATAGTCCAAGTCTAATCTCTTTAAATAATTTTATTATTATTATTATTATTATTATTATTGGTCAACCCCAGAATGGGCGCAGACCCGTATTGTAATTTATATTTTTCTTCTTCTTCTTCTTCTTCTTCTTCTTACTAATGCTATTTGGCAGTAAATAGCAGTCATAGAAAACGGCTGTCATTAACATTATTATCACCATATATATTTTAACCCATATCACATGGATCGGTGTTCGTCACCACTGAGCCAACCCTTGCCCCAAAAGACAAGAATTTGTCAACTGAAACGGGGGAACACCTGAGAATTTTTAATATTTTGACATTAATCTTTTATTTTGAACATCTAAATGAAACTATGTGCGCTAGCAAGCACTGTATGTACCTTGAATTTTGTGGGGTGGTTGTCTTGAATGGCGTCTCTGTACAGACAGCTCCAACAGCTCCCCATAGCTTAGCAGGTTAGCTGAAACCTTAACAGAGTTAAATACTTGCTATCAGTGATAAAACCCATCTATAACTTTTCACCACTTTGATTAGAACAGCTAACTGAAGTGTGTAAAGAAAAAGAAACTCTACCTGGTGCAGGCCATCAGTGGGAGTGATGCTAACGTCAATCCCAGAATTCTCTGCTGGGGGTCATGGTGGAACAGGGGTGTGCTGGTACGAGCAGCAGGTCCCAGTCGGCGAACTCTTCATATCTCCTGACAAACCGAGAAAAGAGATTCCTCTGAGAATATTGTTCCTTGTTTCCAGATCTGCTGTGATTAAAATACAAAAATGTAAGTCAATCTGTGCTACATTCACAGACTCCCAGTAGATGTGAATTATAATTACTTTACATCACATTTCAGTCTGCGAAATGTGAGCAGACTCGGTCTCTCGATAGTAGACAAGAAATACATCCTAGTGCTTAACTCTGACAGTTCAAACATCAAACATCACCTGTAAGAATCTCTAGGCCATCTATTGGAAGTCTGCTTTATTTTATGTCATTCCATAAAACTTGAATTAATACATAGTACAGAACAGATAATTATTATATGGAAATCACTATGCACTAATTACAATTAGAGGTGCTTTTATGCAGGACGTTGCATTTATAAATGCACATATTGATCAATTCCGTGGACGTATGTTTAGTTCAAAATAGCTCAAAAATCTTTTAATATGTAAATGCTACTTTAATACACAACAGACACCATTTCTAATGCAGTATAAGTAGTAAATGGTAACAAAACTTCTATTATTATTATGACTATTATTGTTACCGTATTTGTTGATTTCATCTTTATATTTCCAGTCACTAAAGGTGTATGAATAAAACCGGGTACTGAAATCTGGCTGCAAGTTAAAAAGATATGCAATGCCTTTTTTAGGGCATGCTTCAGGGCTAATATTATATAATGTCATTTGAAAAGTTTGTGATTTAAAGATGTCACACCTCACAACGGTGAACCTCCAAAAGGTCAAAACAGTCTTTTTAGCAGCAAATGATTTTATACGTTTACTTACATTTATTTATGAGACACAATTTACCTTTTGACAAAACTAACTTTCTTACTTTAAAAAACTGCTATTTCCAAGGTTTTAGTTTAGTTGTAGCATTTTGCATACGAGAATTTTGGGTCGGTGAAAAAAAGCATTAAACATGGTCATTAAATAATATTTAAAACAGAAAAAACTGTATTTTTTGCTTACTTAACGAGAACAACAACACAAATGACAAACATGCAGACAAGCTCTAAGGGCACAATCTGGAATCATCATATTAAAAACAACTCAAACTGACAAATGAATCTGAAAGTTGCCTAAAATTGGTATAATCAGAAGATGAACATATGGGGAGAGTAGCTTTAATATTTTTATTTTTTAAAGTTCTATTAGTAGTATTCGATTTTGAGAACCGTTTTGTTCCTCATTTTTACATTGATGGTACCTAAAGATAAAACTTTTCTAATTTGAATGTATCTTTTACCTGGAAAAGCAATAAACATTTAAATAATTAGATGATAAATGGACTCAATCTACATAATGCTTAAAGTGTACTACTCAAGTAACAAGGAAAGATGCAGGTTACGCATCTAATAAAGGTATAACAACAACAAATGATAAAACTATATTAAATTATAGTGATAGCATGGCAGTGTAGATTTGTTTAAAAATGATCATCTTAGTTTCAGGAATAGAACACAGTTGAGGTAATAAACATCTAAGGTATTGCACGCACAACTGAGTGAAGTTTTAAACATTTCATAAAACTTAAATTTACAATTTAAAATTAAAATGTAACAACTTAATGCATTTTGCAAAGATAACAGACAATATATATTTGCAGTTATGTCTTAACAAGGTAATAATCAGGTATATTTATTATAAACAAGAATAACAAAAAACAATCTAGCTTGCATTGTTGTGTTACATTTGACCCACCTGTGTGTCCCAGCTGAGGTGTGGAAAGTAACAATGTGCTACTTATGTTTAAAGTAAAACTATATTGAAGCTGTTCAACATTTGTACAAAATATCACCTGGTATATATATATATATAGACCACAGCTTCAAAATTACGTTTTTCTGAAAAATGGTACTTCTGTCCCTACTCTCCGTATTCTAAACCCATAAAGCCCTTATGGCCAGTCATAAAATAAAATCACAAAGCAGGCCTAATACAGTGCACGCGCATGATCATACAAAGAAAATGGGTCGTAGTAGCAGGTAAGCGTTTCTTTACATGTGCGCCAAACCAGCGCCTGCAAGCACGCCTTCCAGTTTTACTCATGTGCCATTGAAACGGTACATAGTTGAAGAAAACTGCATCCCAACGCATTCTTAATTAAACAGTCCAGTCCAGTCGGGCTGACTATTGATCTTGTGTTAATGCATGCAAAGCCTACATATAAATATCAAAAACATACGGATTGAAAAATTCCTTTTTGTGCTCGGATATTTTAGAAGCTATACCCTATGTATGCTACATGCATGCTGCTCCTGTTCCCGCGTGGATGTTCAGTCTCTGACTGACACCTGCAGCCGGTTCATCCCGCGGTTTAGATAAAAGCAAACGAAGGAAAATCAGAGCTCAAGGTTACGCGCTAAACGATCTATTAATGAGCGCTGTGGCCGGAGAAAGGCTAGATGGGAAAAGCAAACATGCAGCATCAGGATGAATAGGTAAAGGAACAGATCCAGAACAAAGCTGTCTTTAAAACGGTATTTTACTGTTTAAAAAAATACGACGCAAACGACAATAATGTAGAACAAAAAAGGAGAAATCCTTTGGTTCTAAATGTAGTAATCGCCCACAGAGACGCATGTACAGAGAGCGCCTCGCTGGAAAACGCTGTGGAGTAACAGTCCGATCGTAAGCCTACTACAGCTGGATGCTATGACAGCCGCGGCGGAAATATTGCGGGCTACAAACATACACACACCACACACGCTATGATAACCAGAGTCCGCCGAGCATCAGCATCAGTCCGCGCTGGTGAAAGCGTGAAGCTGCTGCGCTCAGGCGCTACTCACATGTTTGGCAGCGAGATCAGAGCGCGAGACGAGAGCGATGGAGCTGCGGTGCTGAGTCCGCGGTGCTGTATACAGGAGGCGGGCTGCTGGCTGTCTTTCGCTTCCGTCACTTAGAACAATGCTTCCAGTGAGCTTTTATTATTATTGTTTTGAACCAAAACAAAAACGGGTTAATATAAAAGATGAGAAATGCTGTTGTTTTCCCCCCCTCAACGCCCCCTTGCTGCGGCACGGGCCTCTCTTTGACATTTGCCGAGCGCCGGGGTGAGAGTTCAGCCAGCCAACGAGGGCTGATGGAGCGGCAAGAAGGTAGAGGCGCTGGAGGACCAGCTGACGCTAAGCGCGCGCTCACCGGCACATGATGACGCGCTGTCAATCGCTCACCATCCGCGCGGCCACCTTTGCCGCTCCACTATAAACACACTCGACACATAGCATTGCACTTTTCCTCATGCAAACATTTAAACGCATATTTTCCATTCTGTGTTTCTTGTTTCAAATAGAAAAAGGTGTAATTCACTAACAAGGTAAGAAAATTTCGTGCAAGTAGTTTACGCACATATGCTAGCTAAAATGCAAAATGTCTAGTCTAGTTCATGAACAAATGACTGTTTCACAGACAGTCACTAATAAGAAAGGAACATCTAATTGCATACATGATTTATCAGATATAGTGGTATGTGAATACACTATTTCTTGATGTTTTCCTGTCTGTTAAACACAATGCTGACTGTCTATGCTCAAATTGACCAAGCAGTTGAGACAGAATATTTGCAAACTCCTCTAAAGAAGAGCAGAGAGAATCAGCCTCAGAGTCTAGAAGCTAAGCGAAAAAAGGTCTTTAAGGTGTTTAGTCTTCATCAGACTGAAGACAAAACAGAAGACAAAATGTAAAATCAATAAATCTGTGCATTGGTGGAACAGTAAAAACACAAAACGAACATGATCCTATAGAAAGAGAGCACACCGTGTATGAGATCAGTATGAGTGTAAATAAGACAGAGCTAAGTTAACATTGTGGGTTGACCTGATTGGGGGTTTTTTTCTTCCAAGAATCAGATATTTCACCACATTTTGCATTATTTTATATTCCCCATTCAGAACTACCTTTACATGTGTATTATAGATTAAATATGACGGAGGCTAGTAGAAATGAAAACATTTTATTATGGTTCTACATCAAGCTAAATTTTAAGGTAGGCCATTTTGACTTTGACAAAACAAAGGTTGAAGTGATTCCAACAAGCAGACATCTCTTCCCACTAAAATGTATCTTTATAACACATTCATTCATTGTTACGCTCACTTGGTCATTAATTTTATTTAGTAAAGCATCGTCCACTGCTGAAAAGTAATCTGTAGTAAAAGTTTAGGTAATGGAGTAATGTCACACTGATCACTGACTCAAAATTTACAAAATATATTTTCCAGAATATATTTAAAGCAGGGCATTCCCAAAGTACACGGAAAAATGTAACCTCTAATTTTTTTTTAATTAGAGCTAGAGTACTGTAGCTGTAAATTATACAAAGTGTAATTAGTTGGTTCTCCCAGTGTCTTCCTCTTGCAATCTCACAGAGTTTGTATTCACCCTGGTTTGCTCATTGGGGATCCAAATTTGTAATTATACAAAGCTGCTTTGTAACAAAGTCCATTTTTAAACTCAATATGATAGCTGGATTATACACTTTCAGTACAACAATCAGTTGCTTGGAATCCCAATGAAATGCTTGTAAAATGTACAAGATAAGAAATTATGCATGCCATTGAGCAATAGGATCATTTGTCTGTTACTGTAAACCCCATCCACTTCCCAAACTTTAAAATGTTGTGGCAAAAAAGGTAATGGTACCACTTGGCCCAGTTCTTCTCTTTTTTTGTTCAAACAATGCTCCCAGCACACGAAGCTATTACAAGCACAATACAGAAGATTCAGGTGTGTTTATTAAGAAATACTCCTGTAACCAACAAAAATCAGGCTTGTGTAGTTACCTGACTGTATCTTTCTGTTGTGTAGTTGTCTTTCAGTTCCTTCCGAGTCTTTAGACCCTACTAATAAATGATAAAAAAAAAAGCTTCTTTAACTGTTGTATAAATCACAGGAAATTATACTCATGAGTCCTACGATTTAATATCCTCTTTTGTTTAAATGTGGCTAAAAACCTACAACAACCTTCTATTGTCACTTTGTTGTGTCTTTTTGTTATTTACATTCCGCCACTAACATAGAACAAAATTCATACAGATTATTTCATACAAGAATATTAATTTAAGTCATTTATGATATATTGACATTATTCTCAAAATATTACGAGTTTAATGTCCTACTGCTACGACTTTATTTTCAATTACTACTTGGTTCTATTAATTTAGACTTTATTCTCAAAATATTACGACTGTAAGCTCGTACTTTTGAAAAGAAATGTTTTTTAAAGTGGCACAAAACGCCGTCGTATTATAAAATAATTATTTCTCAACGTGGCGTTACATCACAGACGAAACCTGCTTTCAGACACAATCTTATGAAACTCAAGGGGCGTGGCCCCCCGTTTCATAAGAGAACACGCCCACTGCATTCTTTTTTAAGCGTGTGTTAACTCTACACAAACCTTTCGTCGCACATCGAGCAACGTTTTGTTCAAAGGTAAGAAAAGTGCTTGTTATAACAATGGTGTAAACTGATTTGCACGGGGTTAACCGAATCTTTGTGACGTCATCGCGCTTGCTTCGTAACCAAGCCCAGAAGTGTGAAAGTAAACATGTAACAAACAAACGCGGCTCGAAGTGTTATTAAATTAGCCGCTAAGCATAAAACGGCTGTAAACGCGCATGCTCGGAGTTTCAACAGTTGCCCGTGTTCACTTGTAACGCGATAGTACTGAAGTGTTCGACCGAGTCGCTGTACGACAGTTTTGACGGAAACCACAGGTTCAATTATTTAGACAAACAGGTACAATAATTTAGTTCTACAATGTGTTGATAATATTTCACCATTTCCAATTTCCTTTTTCGTACAAAACAGAGACCTTTCCGTTCGAATACATCAACGTGTCGTTGGTGTGTGTGCTGCGATAAAAACAAGTCCTTGGACACGTTCTTGCTTATTTAAGCATTTTTTTAAATAATAATCAGCTAGCAATTTTTAAGGTGAGGAATTAGTTTTTTTCAATGTGAACTATAAAGCCTTATATACTGTGGCAACCAGCTCAGATGTGGATTCACTCACTGCATGTTTCGGTCGCATTGGTTTAGAAATGGCTTTTCAGAAGCGAGTCGACACCAAATAGTTCAAAGAGTCGACTCGTTTACAAGAAAAAAAAGTAAACTACACAAATAGTGAAGTCTGTAAAGTCCCTATGGCAAGGAACCACAGGAACCAAAGTGCCCAGAAAACAACCACAACTGTTCTGCTTCATGCCTTATGAACCATAAGCATTGGTTGCGGCTTTATGTGGTCTTGTTTGACTGCAGTTACAGATTAAGTACAGGTCACCCTGACTTCATTGTAGTGGAAAAACAGCGTATTCTGGTATTCATGACGTCTTAATTTGTGATTGAATTTTTTTTTAAATAGGAAAACAATATTTGTTAATGTAAAAATATCTAGCAGGTAATAGTAGAAGTAGTTGACAGAACTTTATCATACTCTTGCTAATTAAAGCAAAAAAATAAATAAATAAAGTGTTTCTGTATTAGAGCCATGTGGACGGCAATGCTGGGTTTGACTGCCCTACCACATGTTGGTGGGATCTGTGGAGCCTTTATCACAAGAAGTGAGGTAAAGACATGGTATGCCTCACTTAATAAACCATCATGGAGGCCACCCAACTCTGCCTTTGCAATGGTATGGACAACTTTATACACCGGCATGGGGTTAGTACATCAGCATTTAATCCGGTTATCTTACTACCTAATTTGTAAACAAGGCTTTTAATGTAATGTAATAACATTTTGGAGGAATGTTGTTTATTGATGCAATATTAGTTGAGGTAGAACTCGTCTCCGTAAAGTAAATAGCTTAAAGGTTAGCTGTTGTGGACAGACATGATGCAAACTGTGCCAGATATGTTTTTGTTTACTTGCTGACTAATGCTTATATTATTACTGCTCTTTCAGTTATGGTTCATATCTGATTTATAAAGAGCTGGGAGGCTTTACTACAGATGCTGTGGTCCCATTGGGACTCTATGGCTTGCAGCTGGCATTAAACTGGGCCTGGACCCCAATCTTTTTTGGCGCACACAAGATCAAATTGGTAAGACATGCTTTTTTAGCTTAAGATAAGCTTTATTGAACTTCTTTCATAACGATACCATTCTACTCTACCATGCGCATTTAACTTAAAAACTATACGATGTTGTATAACAAATGAAATTGTCCGATATTAACTACAAAATGTAAAACACACACCTGTTATGTTTGACTAATGCTTTTCAACTCTTGCCCATGCAGGCACTCATTGAGATCGTCCTGCTGACCGGGACAGTGACCGCTACCATGGTGTCCTGGTACCCAGTGAACCGCACTGCCACTCTCCTCATGACCCCATACCTGGCGTGGCTCTGCTTGGCCACATCCCTCAACTACTGTATCTGGAGAGACAACCCTGAGACCAAAAACGACTAGACAGGATGTAAATCATGCACTACCAGGCACATAATGACCCTTCATGGCCATTACTACAAATATGTCTGTAACCATATTCAAGTAAATCTTGCAAGCTGTTTGGCTGATTTTGTCAAGTGTTAGGACCAATACATGCACAGACATTTAGCTTACAGAATTCAATATTTTTTTTCAATATCACTTATGTTTATAATTTTTTTCTTCTTGTCCATAAAAGGATAAAACTATCTTCCCACACAATTGTCAGTGTGTCGTAGCCCACCAACATTACAAAAAAGATAAAAACAAACAAAAAAAACAATGTTTGCATGTTTCACTTTCTATCAATGATTATTTTTTAATCGATTTCAAATAAAAAAAATAATAAATACTGGCTTTTTGAATCTGTCCTATTCTGCCCACCACATATTGAAGTTTTACCAACATAATAGCACATGAGAGGGTGTGTCTTAAAATCGGGTGAAGACTGCTATCTCACTTTAGCAGATTGTATTTTCTGGTGTCAACCAAACTGCTAGTGGGTTCACTTAAACTAGTGCATTTTACACAGTCCACGGTGTTCTGCTCTTGTTCAAATTAAGAACAATTTAGCTCCAGTTTAAGAAAAGTCACTTTTGTTTGCTATTTATTGTACAAAAATTATATACCGCATATTTAATATAGCTATAAGAAGTTATTCTTCCACAACCAATAATGAATGACGCATTTTTAATTGTTTACAAGTCATGGACAAACATTAACATAATGAAGTGTCAGTCAAACATTTACAGCAGATTAGAATGAAAATGCAAAGTACAAATATATTAATAAAATGTAAGCAATAAGTTTTATGATGGAAGCTTGGTGCAAAATAGTGTCTACTTTTCCACAGATGCATCTTCCGGTTTAGAGGAGAATCGCTGCATTATAGATTTCCACAATCCTTTCTTTTCCTCATTCAGCTGTTGCAGATTTCCTACAAGTGGTTAGATGGTACAATTAAATAATAAGGTCTCTTGTGGGAAAATGCTTCATTACAAGAAATATATTGTGAGGTTCATCTCTGTTTTATAAACATGTAGGGCTGAGTCATAAAACTAGCACATGCATTAATAAAGCAACTGAAAATAATTATTTGAACAACCAAAAACAAGAACATGGTGCTTACTGTATTTGCATAGCTACACCAAAAACATTTGAATGGACTAAACTTCTTTTTTTGTATCTGTAAATGTAATCACTACTGACAGATTCCTCCTCCCCCCCCCCCTTTTTTTTTTTTAGTTTACTGTGGACAATAACTGACATGCTTGACCTGCATGACTAAGCAATACACTGCTGCCACATTATTACTGGTGTGGTTAACATATTTTAAGAGTAAACGTTAAAACAGTTCACATAATAATTATAGTGAGGCCTCGACTTACGAGTGGCCCAACTAACAAGTTTTTTGAGATACGAGTCGTCTCTCGGCCGATTTTTGGCTTTTAGCTGCGAGCTAAACTTCGTGTTACGAGCCGG
>JAOUQX010000014.1:10023961-10039970 GCA_028566295.1 Liobagrus marginatus
AAACAAGTTTATTGCATTACATTCTATTGTTCAGTATTGTGTTTTTATACAATATTCATTATTTTTAAATACATTTTATTTATTTAAAAACATTTAACATTTATTGCGGTGTATTTTGGGTGTCCGGAACGGATTAACGGCATTTCAATTCACTGTAATGGTGAAAATGGATTTGACATACGAGTGATTTCAGTTAAGAGCTACATCACGGAACGGATTAAACTCGTAAGTCGAGGCCTCACTGTATAAGGATAAAGAGGTACAGTCTAATTGTATAATGTTATAGGAAATGTTAAGAATACAGTTATTACAGGTAACATCAGAACGCCACAAGAGAAACAAAGTGTCTTATAGAATATTCATGGAAGCTAAAGCTCACTGTATCACCACCCAGCTATTGAATGTCAAATTACACTGGCAATGCAGAAGAACACCATTACCCCTATTTATTTCACATCAAACATTACAGTTAATGATCTAATGAATTTTCTTTTGCATTAGTCATTTCTTACAAATCTCACCTGTATCTAATAACATCCGACACTCTTCCACTGTCACGCCGGTAAAACTTGTGTCTTTTAATCGTGGAAACTGAAGAGAAATGTTCATCCACATAAATTTAATTAGGTAATTACTGGCAAACGTGGAAGTGAAGATATACAATATTACAGTCTTTGGGACTGTTTCTATGGAAACAGAAGGCAATCACTCAGGAAGATATGCATATCAATACTCTGACTGGATCTTTTACAAGATATGGTTTTTAAACAGTAAAACTTTGCATCCCTGTTGTTTAACAGGGAAGACTACAATACTTCAATAATATTTCAGCTGCTGAACAAAAGTTTTAAAAATGCATGTAATATTAACATTTGGAAAAGAAACTGCCAAACTCTGCAACATGGTAAACAGATTGGACAAGTCTCCTCTAGACTTTCTCGAACACTTTACTATTTTTAATACTGAAGCCTGTTTTTGAATATTCCCACTTCAGACTCACCTTTTCTTTGTAAACGTTGCTGTTGATGCGCATCAGACATTCATACATTTGATCACATTTTTCAGGGTCAGCGATCTAAAATAAGAATAGACGTCCTCCGTTAAATATGATTCCTATTAGTTCAGTTATTAGGCTTTGGATGTTAACTTTGGTTTGAATACTATTTCCTGAATGGCTGCAAATTAAATGGCTAGATTACAGTGTATAACAAACAATATTTAAACCACTTCTTCACCATTTCTTCTTATTATTTATTTTGTGCTGATTTTCTGTGCCACTTACCCCACACAGGGATGTGAGAATTTACACGCTTACAGTTTTGCAAATCAACAGCGTTCAGAGAGGTTGAAGTCAGAGTTGGACCAATTAGGATGTTCTACTTCAGCCTTGGTAAACTTTGTCTTCATAAGCCTCACTTTTTTTTGCACAAGTTACAGTGAAAAGAAATCTTCCTGCTACCACAGAAGACAGTTTAAAAAAATGTGTGCTTACAAATCTGCAGCGAAAGATTGGGGAACATCCATGTATGGTTGTGCTGGTCAAACGTTTGGCCTTACTATCTAGGATAGGATATCATTTTATAGCTCTGGTCATTCAGCACAGCGGAAAGGAGTTGATTAAGATCATGAAGGTAGCAGAACCTGCCAGAAAAACAGCCATCTCTGCAGCAATCCACCACTTAACGTTAGACTTTATGGGTAGAGTAAAAAAAACTATATCATGGCTTGCTTAAACACTCAAGGACAAGACGTGCAACCTTTTGAAGTCACGCAGCGACTTACTACAAAAGCAAAAGTAAGCTCTTAGCACATTAATAAATTAGAAGGGCATGGAAACGGCATTATTTTGGAGAAACATTACTGCTAATTTCTTCAAATACAACATTAATAACGCCCTTCGGTGCTAAAACGCTGGCTATCCGTCATTACCTGCGTGTTTTCGCCGTCTCTGAACGCACTGGCCACCTTTTGCCGTAAAAACGTCCCTAAATCTCGACCTTTTTTCGATTCGTCTATCGGCCATTCTTCACACAACTTCAAAAAGCGACGGTACCTGGTGGCGGCCATCTTCAGACTTATGAAAGGGCACGACCCACATTTAAATCAGGATACCGCACTGGGACAAACCAAATCGCGTTTTCCTCTTTAACAAAACGTTGAAACGGCGAACACGTTTGTCCCAAACGTGTTCCCGTAGGCTCGTTTCTCTCCTCGTGGTGCGTAAGAAGGTTTAGTGTATATATAATATCTTTGAATGTTTCCTTTTTAAATTACTTGTACTATCTTTTTTTGTCTTGTTTAGATGAAATCACCAGGGACAATGGCTGGCGCTGGAAAGAAAAACGAAGCAGCATCTCCTGGGGTTGTGGGATGGATTAGCTCGGCGTGTCGATTTGCAACCGACAGAAATGATTTCAGAAGGTAACTTTAGCGTTGCGTTTGATTTCTATTAACCGACTTACTTACATGTCTGTTTTTTATGTGGGCATGTACGAGATATTCCCTCGTCGACTTATTTATATAACAATAAAATATCAGAATATAAGAATGACCTTGTCATTTATTGCCAAGGCAGTTTACAGTGGTGTAGGAGCTGTTGCTAGCTGTAGGGTTAGGGGGCCAGATACACTTTATAGCCAAAAGCTTACTAGCACACCCGCATACATGTCTTCTTCACGGAGTTGAAAGCACACCGTTGTCTAGAATGTCGCATGTTGTACCATTACATTATTGTTTCACCGGAAATAAGAGGCCCAAACACTGTTTAAGCATAACAATACCCCTGTGCACAAAGCTCCTGAGCCCCATGAAAACATTGTGTTGTGGTTGGTGTGGAAATGTCTCGAGTTTCCTGCACAGGGCTATTACCTCAATCCCACAACCTTCAGGGTGAACTGGAATACAGACTGATGCCCAGACCTCCTCACCCAACAATAGTGGCTGATCACACTAACACTATTGTTCGTGAATAAATAAACCAACCCCACCATGCTCCACAACTAGTGGAAAGCATTTCAAGAAATGTGGAGCCGATTGTACGAGTGAGTGACACTCGTTGATACTTTTCCAGCTTAGATCTGGAATTGAATGTGCTTTTTCGGCATCCCACTCCTTTTGTCCCTATAGTGTATTTCTTAACATTTGACATCAGCTTCATATCAAATTTCAGATATAAAGACCCCGAGAAGCAGATGTAAACCGCATGTGAGTGAATGTGAACTAATAATTTTGTGATTCTCTTTAGGAATCTTCTTGTGAATCTAGGTTTGTTTGCAGCAGGAGTTTGGGTGGCCAGGAATTTGTCAGACTTTGATCTAATGTCACCTCAAGCAGCCACATAGTCCCAGTCAGATCATGTTTTTCAGGCAAGTTTGAATGAAGGCTACTGCTTACATTATTAATTCCTTATCTGTAATTAACTTGTGTATGCTTTGAAAATCAGGTATAGGACTAAATTTTTTAAGGGGGGAAAATATGGTCCCTACTTCAGATAGGGAAGTCATACTCTGATACGTCCCAAATAATTCTGTGATAGTAATTTCCAGTCTGTTACAGGGATGTCGCACAACTGAGAAGCTTACGGTTGTTCTGTCAATTCAAGCTTTTCCTACTTTACACAATCCTCTATATAGCCGGAAATAGGATTCTTTGCTCCAGATAATATTCCAAATTGTTTAATTTCGCATTCATACCTATTTGCCAAGTGTGAATGCAGTTATGGCCATATTGTTTAGGTTCAATTATGCTTTCTGCATAGCATAACTTATTGCAGATTGCTGCGTGCCACTAGTTTTTTTTATTACTGACCCTCTATGCTACAGCTCCACTTTTTAACTCCACCAGCTGCTATAATCAGAGACAGGAGCAGGCATATTAACGTGAAAGCAATGAATAATTTGACAATTATTGCATTTGTTAGTGTCATACAGATAAATAGAAAGTTCCTCCTGCCATGTTTGTTTACTATTTGAGTCATTCTATTACTGCTTGTGTGTGGAGCACGGCTGCCGAGCAGACTCCTGCGTACAGTATAATTACAAATAGTCCACAACTGTCAGCCTCAGAACTGGAGTATAACAGCCTTTAAACACTTCTGTTGTGAGGATTTAACAGTATACACGAAAGTATTCACACTGACAATGTGTTTTGTTGCACCAAATCATGTCTTCAAAAAGCTGTTAATGGTTACTGTTCCTGTTTTTTTTTCTCTCCCCAGAAGAGAGGACCCGTTTCTTCTACATAAAAAATTGTTAAAGCTCTTCTATACTAAACAAAAGGAACAGCAAACAGATGACTTATTACAACTGTCAAACTTTATTTAATATAAATAATGTTTCATGTTCAAGTTAAAATTAAACCAATGGAACATATCTGTTGTCAATTACAAGTTGATCTAAAATCTTGTTGATCTGTTCACATGTACTTAATAAAATGTTTAAACCTTCTCTGTATTACCAATGGGGCCGTTGGGTGGAGATAAAAGTTGGAGCCAGGTCTCTTTTTCCGTCCTGCAGACAAATTCATTTTGCGTAAATAGCTCAGAAAACATCTCGTGGCCAATAACAGTATCGTATGCATTTAAGTGAAGATCACTAATGAATAAGGTTTACCGAGACTGTGCAGAGAGTATTACTGCAGCAGAAGTGCGTACGTGGTTTTGGGCGAGGTGGAGCAGAAAGGCATCAGATGGTAAACCCAAAATCCCGGTGTTTAACTCCTCTGCACGAACATGAGTAGGAAATGCTGCATAATCTTGCACGCTGAATCGGTTTCCACTTGTGTTGGTATGGTGTATATATCAAACAGAAGACAAGAAATTTGAAAGTTTAATTAACCGTCTACCAACATGCAATTAAATACTTAACAGTGCTTGAAACAAATTCACAAATCTTGAAAGGTTGAAAGATATTCATTTTTTTTATAACTGCAACTCAGTAATAAGTTTACTCATTGTAATGCTCAATAGTTTGTAAAATCTTACAGCAAGCCCATTCTTTCCCAAAATGTTTCTATAATCCTGGAAGCTCGTATGTATGTATATATACACACACACACACCCCCTTGCATTAGCATTTAGAGGTAGCATTTGGCAGACGCTTTTATCCAGAGCGACCTACAAACAAGCAATTGATTAAGGGCCTTGCTCAGGGGCGCAAGGGTGGTAGCAGTGCTGGGAATCGAACCCCAGTCTTCGGGTCAGCAGTCAAACAACCTGTTCACTGGAACTAAGAAGCCCAACCACATGTCCCTGTGTACAAAGCCCTCGAGCTCCATGAAAACATGCTGGGTTAGGGTTATAGAGGAAGAACAAGTGCTCTGCACATTTTAGTTAACCATATTCAGCCAAAAAATAAATAAAACTTAAATGTTTTACATGGAAATAAATAATGCAGTCAAAAGAAATCAATATTGGTTATTTTCAAATAACCCCACCTCTTAATGTTTCATGCCATACTTATGTGAATGAAAACCAAACCAGGCGTACTTCTTGAAAGAGAGGAGCAAGAGATCACTGAAGAGATGCAGGAAGATGTCCGTACGTGAGACTATGGTGCTTGAAGCCTGATTACTCTTGACCGTCAACTTCTTAAAGGGTCCCGCTCGCATCAAATAACGGCCACTTACGATTAAAGGAACTGACTGATGATAAACAACAAATATAAACAAATGGAACAAACATTCTGGGAGAAAATATTAAGCGTCAATGTTCAGACCTTGACATTGGCAAAATCCACAAGCTTTTCCAAGTTAACCAGTTCCTCTGTCTGTTTCATTTGCTGGACGTTGCGGTCACACTCCAAAACAATCTAAATGACACAATATAACCAATTAGCTGTGATGGACTGGGTGTGTTTCTGTCTTGCACCAAGTAATTCCAGAGTAGATTCTAGGGCCACTGGAAAGTTCAATATAATAATAGAATCTTTGAATAATTATAATATACGTGTTATATTACAGAATTATACCAACAATGAACAGCATTAATAGAAAAATTTAAGCTCACCTCTCGTACAGCTTCAATTGCACCGTTTAGGTTGGGAATGTCAGTGGAGTGTTCATCGGTCCTTTTGAGAATATTCTAAACCAGGGAAAAAGAACATCCATTCTAGCAAAATATGTTTAGAAATACAATTTTTTTTTTAAAGCCCACCTCTAAAATAAGCCTTAATCTTGTAATTCTTTGAAAGGGTAAGATCAGGAAGGACTTGAGTGTCTGTCTCTGGCAAAGCGGGTCCTTCTCAAGCTTCTTTAACGCCAGCAAAAATTTCCTGTTTTCTTGTCTAAAAGCAGACAGCAACAATTACACAAGACATGTAGGCACAGGTGTAGTTATTTAAACAATGGTTTTTGTAAGAGATTCTCTGTAAAGACAAAGAACAAGACTAACAAAAGTTTTGCAATAAGCGTTTCCTGATACATCATGTTGGTGACATAGGGCACATAGACTCGACGAAACGTTGTTTTGTGATTCAGTACAACATCTCCAATCTGGGACATCACCACATTCTGCCCCAGCCGAGTCTCCAAATCCTGAAGAAATCTAATAGTACAGTAGGGCCACATCAGTGTGAGGCACGTCCAGAATTATAAGCTATAAATAACTAATAAAAACGTCATCCACGTTTAGTCCTTACCTCTCACTGACCATGCAGACTTCCTTCAAGTTGGAAAATAGAACATGGTTCTGCACAGGAGTTAAAGTTTTCTTCAGCTGAGCAGAGGACTGAAAGAGTCCAACAGCAACTCGTAAACTCTTTTGATATGAAGCCTCAGACACAATCAGTTCGAACATGGCCTGTGGAAGAAAGAAACACCTTTTATACATTTGGTGATGACTACAGACAGACGACTGTAATGAATACCAACCTCCTGATGACGAATGTCCCTGGCTGAAAGTGTGTGCAACAAGTTTAATCTCTTTACTTCAGGCAGCTGCTGCCAGAGGGCGTATGGTGCCAAATGCAGTCCTGGTGGGCTTGATGAAGTAGGAGGGGACACAGCAGATCTGCGGTGCACTTCCACAACCTCTACCAACTTTTTATGCCGTGCCTTCTGTAACTCAGCCTTCATACATTTCAGCCAGTACTCCTGATACAGAGGCACTGCTACAAGGCAAATGCAATGAAAGCAAATGAAATACATTTACTGTATTCCAGCATTTAAGTTTTTACTTAAACTTGTACTTACAATCACTGATGTATTTTAATTTCACTTCAAATGTTTCATCGTGCATTTTGTCGTGCATATTGGTTGGGCATCTTTAATAAAAGAACACGTGTTCAATGAGCCACTGTAAAGCTGGACACAATGATAAAAAAAAATGCTATGAAACCTTTACATTACTCCTCTCATTCATACTTTGGGCAGAAAACAATAAAAATTTTTGTTTTGGACACTCACAATGTGCCATGATCTTTAAGCACGAATAAGCCTAGTAAGAATTTTTATTCATATGTAAAAGTAAACATGAGGGTGTTGAAAACATCATTAAATTGGAAATTTATTGACGGTCCCTAAGTGAGATGCGGCTTAAAGCCATATTAAATGTCTGTGGAATACTTCACGGCAGTCTCACAAAAAAACAACCCCTGATTAAGTTTGATGAGGAAAAGTCAAATTAACCAAACAAAGCTAAATAAAAAATAAGACGCATTACTGCTTATTATCCACTATGCTTCATTTTTATTTACAAAAAAAGACCCAGTGGACAAAGTGGAAGCATGTCCCGAATTAATTTCACTTTAATCCATCAAGGGATATGTTAAAATGAGCCATTTACACCTTCAACCATGCGATATATTTTAGAATGAAAGATAATCAACCTTACTAACCGTTTTTCCTCGTGTCGCCCACAGACCAAAACAGCTGAACTTGTATGGGTGAGAAATGATGTTTGCTCGTCTACATTAAGGAGTGACGCTGTCTGGAGAAAAACTCGTTGAAGGCTCCACGTGTCCGAGCTCGCGACTGACCTCAGCGCCTCAGCGATTCCCCCCGTGAAACTAACATGGGTTAACAAAACGTGTGACCTCAGAATAGCCTGCCACTCGTGTTCATATTCAATAATCTACATAGAAATATGCCTCAAGTTGTAATAATTAGGGTTAACAAGTAAATACTCAACCTAAAAACTGTTTCTGGCGACTTCGAAACCAACGGTGCTCCCACGAAACAGCGCTTATCCATCTCAGACGGCGGAGACTCACAAAATTGTCTAGATGCCTAGAAAAGGTCAACCATTTTAATCACTTATATAACGCAAACCCGTGTCAAACAAAATAGCTCAGGTAAGCAGTTTGCTACAACACTCGTTTGCCGTTCTGGCTAACCTGCTTATGCTAACGCACCTGTGTTACTACAAATGGCATCATAAAACCTACCATTGAGTTTTATAAAACCGTAAAGTTTTACAACAAAGAAGTTCAACGGCAGCAAGTTCCTATGCGTCTGTTGTAGACTTGGCTCCTCGGGTGTGGCTCGTTAATTAACGTCCCATAACAGACTCATTTCAGGGAGGTAGTTAACGGTAGTTCCAACATTATAGGAACCACAATTCCACCCTCCCTTTTAAGGAAAATACTAGCAAAGTGCAGTGTGGGTCTGTGCGGGAGAGAAGGATTGGACGCCTGCTGCGATTTGCGCTAGAGACGTCCTTACTGTGCTAGTTCTGTAACCAAACTAAATAAGTATTTTGACATTTTAATATAATGTGGAAAAATATAGTCAGACAAAATGTTACACTTTAATAATAAAACTGGTTTTAAAAATGCTTTAAAATAACGATAACAGGGATATATGTGAAGTTTGACCAAATAAGATGCTAAAAACTAGCCAAACATGCGATTTAAAAATAACGAGAGCTTGAACCGGAAATCCACCCGGTTACACACTGGTCTAAAACCAGACTAGCTGTTCAACAAGAGACTTTCAGTACGACGAATTGAAACCTGGTGACACAGAGGTACAAAAAAATCAATAAGCAAGTAAATGTATGTTTATTTAAGGGGCGAGAACGACATCTCTTGTTGGGGAAAATAAATTCATTTGGTCATACGGAAAAACGTCATAATTAAGCGGTAGAGAACAAACTGATCTGTAAAAAAAAAAAACTATCTAGAGTGGAACTTTAGAAATATCAAGCCTATATCATACTATGTAACTAACATTGAATGACCTCTTGGACTTTTTGTTCAGCCTTCTTGATCCGAGTTCAGAACACGCCCCTGCAACGTCATTAACTGCTTCATTTTGACTGAATTAAGATCACATACGCCCCATGTGCACAAAATAGGACAAGAATCAGACCTTGTATTCTGCTTTTAGTTATGCACTAGGCCCCAGATTAGGTGTCGTGACGTGTGGTGATAGATTTTCAGTTCCAGTCTCGAATTTAAGATAGAAAGTTCAAGAGCATCATAATATAGATAAATAATAAGACAGCAGGCTCTGAGTCCCCCAAAGAGAATTGAGAGAGAATGGCCGCTTCAACAGGCGATGTGTGAAAGACGAAAGACACGTTTGCAGACGAATTAAAAACATGCTTTGTGCCAAGGAGAATGATAATACTTAAAAATGCTTAAAATCACTATAACATACAGGCATGAGTCAAGTTTGACCAAGAAAACGGTTAAGAATGAGTAAAACATTCGACTTAAAAATGACGAGGCAGATAGAAGAGACAGGAAAGCTACTATTGGAGTTGGAGCAGAAAATCCAACCGAGGCGGTCTGGTCTAAAACTAGACCAGCTGTTTAAAAAGAATAGAACGAGTAATTGCAATCTAATAACACAGAAGTACAAAAGGTCAATAAGCGAGAATTTTATTTATTTATTTAAGAGGCGAGAACGCCATCTCCTGGTGGGGAAAATACATGCATTTGGTCGATAAGGGGAAAAGGTCACCATTAAGCAGCAGAAAACAAACTGTTATTGGTTAAAATAATTGTTTCTAGGTTAGACTTCAGAGGTAGACGTCTAGGCCTGAACTCCACGGCGACGTCGTTAACTGATTCATTTTGATCGAATAAAGACTCTCTTCTCTTGTCCCAGATGACGTACATTCATACTTTTGAATTTACATATTTGAAACGTAATGATTGGGTGTGAAATGAATTACTTACATAAATTAATATGAGTAGAATTTTGGAAACTAATTACAAAATATTATACTGTACGTCTAATATCTGATATTATATTATGATCTCAAATATCAGTACGGTGTCCAGGGTTGAACCTGATCATGCATTAAAATACATACCTATATTATTATCAATCTACTCACAGTATTGTTTTTATTAATTGCAGTTTTACGGGCGGGACGGTGGCAGTGTGTAGCAGCTGTATCTCAGTAAGAAAGTCATTGCGTTCGATTCCCTCCCAGAGTGTTTGTGTGTCATGTTCTCTCCATGCTTGCCCGAGTTCTCCACTGGTACTCTGGTTTCCTTCTACCACCAAACACATGGTGCGACTGGGCATAGGTAAATTGGCTACTCTAAATTGTGATTTCACAATTAGTTTTAAACAAGTGTGCAGAGTTTGGCCTCATCACATATAACATTGCAGGTAATTTGTTAAATAATGCTAGCTAATGCTAATGAACAGACCTGAACTTATGTCTTTTAGTCATTAAACCCACTATGAACAATAAAAATGAGACTGTGGCAAACAGTGCAGTGAGCAACACTGTCATTATACTTTACCCATATTAGGCAGGGGTACACCTGGAGCAAAGTGAGTTATATATTTTTCTTGGACAGCAGCTGCCATTATGCTGCACCTGGCTGCAGAAGCAAAACTAATGCCTGCCCAGAGGCAGAATTGTGGTCCACTTAGCACATTTGAGACCAAACATCAGAGGATGCTCATTACTCAAAACTTAATATACAACCACATGTGTCTGTCTCTCGCTCAAGTGGCTATTTCCTTTTGCTCCTTCTTTCCCTTGCCTCCATGATTTCCAGGCTATTATATCTAATTTGTGAGTATCAGGGAGCCACTATGATTATGTAGGAGACTCCTGGAAGTTCTGGGAGAGGTGGGATGTTTAAAATAATCCAGCCTGTTTACTAGAAGCGCTGTCTATCTAATGAGTCTAATCTATTGAAACTCAATGCACTGCCTCACTGGCTGTAATAATTACTATTACACAATGAAACACACGTGCCTGTTGAATTTATAAACACTTTCCTTTATTTGATTTTTAAAATTGTATACAAGTTGAAACTAAACCCAAACTTTGAACACAGCTGAGTCAGAGACTACCTTAAAAATGACGAGTTATATACGCGAATAAGACAGCTAGACAGAGCAGCCTGAATCTCCACCAAACATAACCACGAGTTATGGAAAACCAAACATAACCACGAGTTATGGAAAAAGTAATGGTAGAACTAAATGAATTGTACACAAATCAGCCAATGTTATGTAATTATATGCTGATGACAAAGCAATACTGAAACTGAAACAGGCCCAATGTCCATGCTATTTCATTGTACTCTTCTAATTATTTCAGAGTTTCACACCAAACTAGGCTAAGATCCTGTTTCATATAAACAATAATAGTTACTGAAGAATCCCTGAAAAGTAAAAAGATAGATCAATGACGATGAAACATTACTTACCGCCCACAACCAAAAAAAATAATTAAAATAAATAAATAAAAATCTCCCACATTCACACTCTAAATTACACAAAAACGTTTCTGATTAAAACAGAAAATACTGTTAAATGGGTCCAACACCAATCAACCCTAATGGTTTAGAAAGTTTAAAGGCAACAAATTCATACATGTTGAATAAACAATGGTGAAACCAAAGCAATTAGCAAATATAAAAGGAGTAGACAAATGGACAGAAATTAAAGATATTTGGTAATTATTGCAAATTCATGATATTCCAACTAGCATCTGTATGGTTGTTTTTTGTGCTGGCTTCCCAGCCCAAGAATTAGGTCTACTTGCGTTGTAAATTGTAATACACTTGAGGATTTACCAGCATTTGTATAGCTAGGTTCAGTTTTAAGATGCCTTCGGGGACATGTCTGCATTTTTCATTACACAGTGACCTTTATTTACAAGAACTATTCTGCTTAGGTTGCTGTACACCAGGTTTATGTGATAATTAAGGTCCTAATACAGATGAGCCAGTTTGTTTTACTTAATTCTTTTGCATATTCAAGAACCACCCAATTGTTATGACCAATATTTATTTAAAGAGCACAGTTGCGAAAGAATAATTGAGACAGAAGATATATAAAACTTAACTTAAAATATCATTTATTGTTTGGCTTTAGAGCCATTCTTAGTAGTATTATGGTCATGATAAATAAAATGATTCATGTCTTTGCATGTGTAAAGGTCCAGTTACACAAACATAACCTTCAATAACACTACGCAAATCCACTAGAACCAGAAAGCTGATAAAATAAGTAACCCTTCAGATCTTAGAAATCATAGGGAAACAGAAAAACTTCAAGCACCACTAATATTCTTGCAATTGGCCAAGACAATTTCTTCCAAAGCTTGCTATAATCATGGGAACATAAAATGATCTCATACAAGAAAAAAACTAAGCACAAATAGTGGGAAAAGTGGCACAAAAAAGAAGAGCACAGAATCCACATTATGTGGCAAATATGCTTGTAATGGTCTAGGTGGGCACAGTGATCTTCCTGGCCAGCAGCACCAGTAAGGCAAGTTCCACACTGCCTCCAGCCTGTTCGAGTGCTTCAGCTGCCTCATGAGATGAGAACCCTGCTGCTTGTATCCTCTGGATGTGCTCTGTAGGGTATTGTCCCGGCACTGTTAGTATGGAAGGCTGGATGTTGTCTGGAAGAGGGCTCAGAGCTAATCCAGGACTTTGTATTAATGCATGTGAGGATTCTACAGGCACGAGGATGGCACTGTCTGCTGAGGAGCTAACTGCTTCAGACAAGGGCTGTGGTTGGGATGGTTCAGCTGGAGGAGTCTCCTCTGCCTGCAACATAAAGCCTTCCCCATTCTCATACACCTCATTTCCTTCAGGAAGCTGTGCCATATGTTTCTCAATGCTGTTATTTGTAAACCCATTATTATGACTGGCTTCTCTTTTTTGAGATCGTATAGCCAGTCCTTCAAAGGTACCATTCGCTTCTGGCGGATCGTATTCAGATTTGGCAAATGTTGTTGTGTTGCTTGAGGCAGTGTGAGATGATAAAATAACATCTGGATTGAAACCTGCATAATCTTTGCCTGTTGGATTATGGTCCACTTCATTAGTGTCTGGTTTTGGGGTAGTGGTAGAAGTGGCAGAGAGAGGGCTCCAGGCACAAGGCTTGGCATTACTGTTAGACATCAGAAGCTTGTGAAGTTCTTTCAGGGCTTGAGCCAGAGAAGGGCTACTGTCGCTCTCTGACTGGTTGTTTTCTGAAGTTATTTCACGTTTTAAAACAAGGCTAGTTTCCAAATTTTTCTCAAATTCCGAGTGGACAAGTGGATCTTCGGCTGCTCTAGATGTACCTGGGAGGTTTTGGTGAGTTGTCAACTCTGAAAGTTGATCTACTTGATCATTTACATCTTTTATTCTGCTACCTTGCTCGTTTTCCTGGAAGTGATCAGGAATGTGAACACTGATTATTTTTGGATCAGCTGAATCCACCATGTCTACTTCCTGAAGGCAAACATCATTCTGGGAGACAGTCTGGGAATAAGGTTCTTCTGTTTCTTCTAAAGTAATGCCATTTTCAGTATCCACATTTATCTTTCTACAAAGTACAAATTTAGTCCCATTTTTGTCATTTGACACAGTACTAGATAATGGTTCCTGAGCAGGGGGAACAGGCGGCACTGCTGACTGAGGGTGAAAACAATCAACATCCCCATGGGAGGGATCTTGAGCAGATACCTCCATTTCTAAGGGCAAGTATGAGACAGATGTTTGGTGCGGTTCAGTCATGACCTGGGCATCAGATAAATGGGATTTATTTTCTTCCGGGGATTGAGTTGAACTGAAAGATGCTTCTAATGGCAGGCTCTGGCTAATGGAAGCTGGAGCAGACTTGGAGCGGTCTAGTGTAAAACTTCGACTAGGACTTTTGGCAGCGGTGGAGGTGATTGGCGTATGAAGAGATCTCTGAAGTGGGAGTGGTGGGGAATGTGGTGAGGTAGTTTTTCCATCTGCAGGTTCTAGAAAAAAGGCAAGACGGTGATTTTGTTTATAAATGTTAAATCATTTTTGAATACAGCATTGTAATGGCATGCAGTAGACTTAACCAACATAAGCAAACCATGCATGGTATTTTAATAGGCTTGTGTTAAATCCTATTCAATTACACTCAGCACTCAAGGAGTCTCGCACATGCCATATGTAGAATATTGTCCAAACAGCCAGCTCACCAGTCTAACTTATGTTACATCTAAAACACAAATTATTAATGTTAAATACCTTGCTATTGTAACTCTCTGCATTGTAGATAATAGCAGCACCTAGCAGTCCAGATTAATTCAAATATGCCACGTGTTTGTGAGAAACAGGCAGCATTTTTCAACAATGGTCTTCTTATCCTTTGGTCTCTATATTTTCATTAATTTCCTTATTTCAAAGCTGGTTACATCCTGGGTCATACAACAAACTATCATGACTGACCTAAACATATGGTTTGAAAAAAAGTAAATAAATAATTGGAATGTCTTTAAACTCTTTTAATTGGAATGGAAACTTTGGCCATATGTAGCTGTTGTACCTGGTAGAGAAGGCCCTGTGGAGCTGTCTTTCCATGCATCATTGTTGTCCTGCACATGGTTAAAGTACACACCACACACGGCATGCAACAGTAGTCAAAAAGGAATTAGGAATCACACACATACAGAAACAGAGAGGAGGTTGAGAGAAAGAGAAAGTGTGTTAAATAAAATCTCATAATGTGTGTTTGTACAATGTAGCCACAAGTGTCTATTACACATTTCTTTTCATGTTAAACATGCTTGAGTTTTGAGTTATAGCGGTTACAATCTTAAACTTAAACTTTAAAACTTAAAACTTCAATCTTCTCAAAATCATCTACAATGTATTAGTACAGGTAAGCTATTAGACAGACTTTCAACAGAATATTTATTTCCTGTTATGGTACCATTAAGTTTAATTCGTTTCAAGTTTATGAGCTTCTGGCAGGATAGATCAGGATTTATTTAGTAATAACATTTTCTCACGCTGTGCCTCACTTGGTAAAAAGAAAACAATACTTGTGCTGCACAGCAAACAATCCGGAACATGCTTCATAAATCAGCATAAACCTAAACCAACCTTTGGGAAAATATCACCGGTAATAAACCTGAATACGTCTATTTATTTTGTTAAATAAAAAATGCATTATTTTGTGCTTGTTTTTATGAAGGGTGACATTAATTCTACAGTAGTGTTTTTTTTTTATTTAGTAAGAAATACTAAATAATAAAGCCAATCTGTAAATAATGAATCCTATGAAATAATATAAACCAATCTTGCCCTTAGTTCTTTTATGCAAATCTCACTTATATCAACAGTTACAGTAGCAATTTTCCTCTTGTTAAACCTATGCACTCATTAATACCAAATGTACTGCAACTAATGTAGTCCACTTTTGCTCTTGCTTCTGCTTTTTTTTTTATTTTCTCGCTCCCCACCCTTTCCCCTTTCCTTCATCTCCTGACTCTCTCATTTGCACACACACATGCACAATTGCACATAATATATACGTACACTACAGTATGTATAAACACTGTAAATCTATAACATTACATACAAATGTACAGCAAACTGTATATCTACAGTATAGCATGTTTATACAATGCATACTTATAACATATCATGTATAGAATTGTAGCCGTACAATGCATATTCATAGCATAGTATATTATATTATAGTAAGTTACTGTTGGTAAACTATTTTTAGCATATTATATTATTATTACTAGTATATATTACTATTGTCATTATTATATATATTGTCATATACATACTGCATATAGATGTACATTTGTAATTACTGTACACAC
>JAOUQX010000014.1:10041374-10059615 GCA_028566295.1 Liobagrus marginatus
GGCAGCATGTCTGGAGCAGGGCTCGAACCCCCGATCCTCTGATCACTGACTCAGAGCCTTATCCACTGAGCCACCATTTCACTGTATGTTGTACCACGTATAATGTACATGTGACAAACTATGAACGTTGAACTACCTGTATTATGTATCCATGTAAACCCCATAATTAATCTATTTCATTGTACAGAATTCTAAATGGTATTTCCATGCATGCAGCTCACCACTGTCCTGTACAGATCTTTGTAAAGCCTCTGCAAGCTCTTGGTCAGCAATCTCCTCTGGTCGGGTGTCCTCTTGTGCTCCTGGCCCGTAAGCCAGTCTGGCACAGTCAGGCAGCTCACCCTCAGGAAGGAACTGTGTTTCTGTCCCTGTTGTACCAATCAGCAGCACATTCTTCTTAAGGTCAATAGAGCACTGAAAAAAGAGGCATCCAGTTAAAGGACCTAACGTCAATGCATAATATACATAAACCCTGATTATTGAACCAAGTAATTTAATGTAATAGAAATTAACTAAGTGTAATTAAAAAAACACTTTAAATTCATTCCTGAGTGTGAAAGCAGACCTGGTGTCTTTTCAACATGTCAAGGCCTAGTAACATGTCCATAGGTTGATCTTCCAAAATGGAGAAGGAACAAGGCAAGAAGTCCCCTTCAATTTGTACCTGAGCTACAGCACACAGGAACAAAAAATTCAAAATAAGCCTTAATGTGCACCTGAGAAAACAAACAGAATAGGACAGGATGCAGTGTACAAAATAGTACACTAAAAATAATTCTGTTTTAAATTATCTTTTATATTCTGAACATTTTATGCCACTAATATTTCATTGATTAAATGCACACTTTACTCCAATACAGTACATGCAAATACATCTCAAATCTGTCATTTTGCTCTGTAGAGCAACACGAAGAAACCCTGAGCTCCTTTAGAAAACATTCTGCAACAACAGGTTTATGCAGCTCTTGAACATAAGCCATACCCAAATGTACTCTGCCAATGATTTTCTGTGTGCCCACACCCTTGGCAATTCCTGCCCAGCGCTGGTCTACCAGACGCATGATGTTGCAACGTTCTGCGCAGGCTTGACTCATGATGGTCATTTGGGCTCCTTCAATGAAAAAGAGAATGTTTTCAGTACTGATGGGAGTCTTACAATATGTTAGTGACATTGCAGAGCAAAGCATAGTAATAATAATAATAATTTGATACATTAAGAGAAGCAAGCCAGTCAAGTAACGTTTTTATTAGGAGTGGGGGTGCAAAAAAAATCGATTCTTAGATGCATCGCGATGCGGACTGGACGATTCTGAATGGATTCAAAAATGTCAATAAATCACGCGTTTAACGTGGAAAATTTTCACGAAATATGATTTATGTGACAAGGACAAGAAACAGAAATGTCTGCACTACTTTTGTGATTTTAATATCCACTATATGCAGTGTCAATGATGGGGCCCATACTAGTTTAAATATTCTGGTTCAGATATCAGAGTGGAACAATTTAATAAATCTGATCACACTGTGAAGAAGCTATCCTGAAATATTACAGACATTCCTGCCATGAAATGTACATCACACAACAGCGTGATCTACAAACACAGGGTAGAATAATAATGTGGTCTTAAGGTAAGTGCTTCTCCAGAGTTGAAAATGCTCCTCAAACATCCTGAAGTGCCTTAATTCCATACAGAAATTTGCACAGGATTACAATTGTTTAATAACTAAGCAGACATTTCTCTCCTTTTCCATGTTTCTTCACCTTGTCATATGTCACAAGTAATCTTTCATGAAAATTGTTCACGTTAAACAAAAGATGCATCAATAATCTTTAATAATCGCATCGCACCCATCTGAATCGTAATCGAATCGTGAGGTGACTAGAGATTCCCACTCGTAATTTTTATGCAAGTTTAATCACTCTGTACACTTCTTACGTTAGGTTTCTTTCCCGCCCACTTTATGTTAGAGCTGGCCAAATGAACAGCTGAAGTCATACGTGATCTTTTCTCCAATATTACATATTTACCTGAGTCGACAAAAGCTTTCACAGGGTGTCCATTAACCTTGCAGTTGATGTAGAGCATAACCACCTGGCCAAAACTTTCAGGTGCCTCTTCCATAGCAATGGTCATGTTTTCCTCAATATTATGTTGCCTGAGAAGATGCAAGTAGTGTCAAATTATCTAGGGCTTCCTGACCACGTTTAAAGACGGGCATATTACTTACACCACAAATAGCCAATAGCAAATTTAGCATTCATCTTATCAAGACACATCAGGAACTTAAACGAAACTACAATTAGGTAGTTTTAATGAGGGTGCAATAAGCACTGGTTGTTAACTAGTAACATATCCCCCATGCTTGACCATGTTCATTTCGCATTACTGTGCCACAAGTGTACACAAGTATGGCACTGATGTTTTAATTTGCATTTAAATGTGATGTTTAGGTTATTGCACTTGAAAGACCACCTTAAGCAGTACCTTATGTCTTCCTCAATCTTCGCCTGAGCCTCCAGGTCAAAGGGGTCAGCAGTAAAAAGTCTAATTCTCTCCTGCTCTCTTTTGGCTCGTTCTTGCTGTTGTTCCTGCAGCACTTTTGTGAAGTGCTCTAAAAGAAAAAGGAAAAAATGTCACAAACATGAAGGCAAACTTTACTGACCACAATGTAATTATTTCCAAGCACAAGTGAACGCAAGTGGTTTGTTTGTGACTGGTCAGTTTGAAGACTTCTCTCCAAAGTTCACTGTGAAAACTAAACACAGTAAACAACACTACTTTAGCTTTACAGACACAGCAGACAGAATACCAGCTAACATACAGCCAATGAAACAAAATACTTTGTTTACTGCATGCTGCAATATAGGAAAATAATCCTTAAATCTTCCATATAATGCTTGTATCAGGACTTCCCACTTGCTTGTAGTAACTAACTTGAGTAACAATTGCAGTAATAAACATGAGTCACTCAAAGTGAGTTTAAAGCAAGCCTTTTTAAAAAAAGTTTTTTTTTTTTAAACTAATACAACACAAATTATTTAAAAAATAATATATGTAAAATAAACAATATGATGACAAAAAGTTACACAGTTAATAAAGGGCTGTCATCTGCCTTCTGTAAGCGTCTGTACTTACCGAGGTCACCACTCAAAAGAGCTTCAGCCAGGGGTGGGTTACGTTCCTTCAGCAGTGAGAGCTCATGTGGATTGGCAAGCAACATATCGCGTAATAAAACAGGATTGTCCAGTCCCTGAGGAGAAATGGCAGGGGAGGCAGCATGGGGTGTTTGGGCAGCCTTGGGATTTTGAGTCTGTGTGTTGGAACGATGGTTCGAAGAAGTCCCAGGAACTGAGATGGAGCTAAAATCGATGCGGGGCAGCCCTTGGGAAAGAGATTATACCAAAAACAATGACTAAGGTTTTCTTTAAACGCTATCTGGATTATAGTCACCATGAAAAATGTCACATTTTCACATTAAGTTGTAATTAAAAGTAAAAGCTCTGTAAGTAAAGACAGCTTTAATCACCAGCATTAGTTTACTGTATATTTGACTGTCACAAATTAAGACATTAACATTTTATGAAAGCAAAAAAACAGTTTGTTTAAATAAGTCTGTCTAGTTAATTATATTAGCAGCTCGGTGTATTGCAAGGTCTTAAATTATGACTTATGTAAAACAAAACTGGTCAAAAAGTACATTGAGCACAACACAAACTCTTGCTATGAGAAATAAAATGGCACATTTATTCTGAAACTACATCCCTGTGTTTAACATAGAAACAACAATCTCAACCATAATGGATAACAGTCACGTTTCATTGTTAGCATTTTAAAAGCAAGCCAGCAAGAGCAGCTCTTCTTTCATACTGTTTCAGTGAGAATTCAATATAAGAATCAAAGACTGAAATTTCCAGCAACCCAGCAGTACAGCAGAAGCTCTGCTAGAGCGAGACACATGATGGCATGAACAGTTTTTTCAACATGAAAGCCAAAGCTGTGAAATCTGATCTGTTTGAGTGGAGTCCCACACAGATGAGAGCAGGATTATTAAAATTAAAGATCTAATTATTTAAGAACTGAGGCACTGCTCTCTTTGGGGTGGGATGAGGAGAAATAATTAGTCAAATCAGAAATTTGCTACAAATATTCCTGGATGATACTGACACTACCTTTATATTTTCCCTTTAAATTCTTCCATCAGTAAAACTTAATATTTTAAAAACAAATGTCTCCAGACTGGATTTGTCCTGGGACCCTACCTGGGAAGGATGGCTGAGGCGCTGGCCTTCTGTCAGCCTGTCTCAACACCAAAACATCTCCATCCTTCAGCCCGTAATTCCCCAGGGCTCGGGTATGGTCTCTCAGAGGCTGCTCTGCATGAGAGAGCTGGAGGAAAAAAACAACTTTACGCTTTCATATTTACTTCAGCAGCACACGGGAAAGGAATCCGAGCTGGTTTGGTGTCACAGTAAAATAAACCGAAAGTAAACAACAAAGCGCGTAGTAGCAAAACGATGATTTAGCAATTGTGACTTTCTCCACTTTAACAGCACGTCATTGACGGTGTCTCAAGCTGACATTTACTCTAACAGACTAAGCAGCTGTTTAATGTTTTTTAAACTGCGTGCCTTATTGCTCAACTCGTTAACCGTTACACCAAGCTAACTAGCATACCGGTTTAATGTCACGACTAACCAACTAGAGTAATATACACTTCGCGAAATTTAACTACATCTTTTTAAGTGTAGACTTTAGGGCTGTTTTAAACCAGAGTTAGCGACTTTATCACTATTAATAGCCTGAAACGCCGGTCCCTGCTGTGTGCTAACTTAGCTACACAGCTAGCTGTGCTGCTAAAACGCTACCTTAACTAATCTAATTTGTATTTTACTACAGTCTCACTTACTTCAATCTCTCCGGCGGGTATTCCTGATTCGAGTTCACAAAGAGCCAAGAAATCCCTGAGTTCAAGCTCTGGAGAGACTTCGAGGGCGAACGTGGTCTCTCCGCCGTCCCTCGGAGCGCAGAACACAGTCAGTAGCATCGCTACAACACCGCGCGAAGCTTGGGGCACGAGGGGTGCTGATTCAGCAGCTCGCGCAAGCGGTCGCTTTATTTCACCCTTTCTATTTCAGTCCTCTGTTTTATTCACACACTCTCTCAGCGACTTGTTACACAGTGCTCAACGAACATGGGTACAAACAGCGGGTTAGTTTACTTTAGAAGCTGTTCTGCACACACACAGATCACAGCTACTTACACCGTCAGCTGAACTGAACTTAAACGCGATAATGTGCGACTTCACGTAGCGCTGCGGATAATCGCTGATCTACAGATCATATCGTATTGATGGACCCGTGCTTGGATTACTTGTAGATCAGAGAAGCTGAGCACTGAATAGCCTGACTAAAGTCTGTGTGAATCCGGAAGTATGTTGATGTACGAGGACCCAGAAGTGCCAAAACACAAGCCTTTAAAAAACTCTTATATTTTAAATTATACTTTAAATATAATTATTTACAATCATAATTTTATGTTTACAAACTTCTAAATTAACACGCAACAATTAAAATAAACACTCACATCAAGCTAATTCAAGACAGTATGAGAAGTATTTCAGGGTATTTTCATCTGGGATTTTTGGAAGTCTTTGTAGTCATTATTGTAGTCATTATTGTCACATCATCCTGACAGCGTCATAAAAGCGTGAAGTCACTAGCGCCACCAACTGTTCAAAGTTTCACTCATGTTTATCGTCATAACTTTTGATTTGTAAGTCCAAGAAACCAAATTCTTGTTTTCCTCTGATTCCTTGGATCATGCCGATTCAAACAATGTGAAGTAAATGTACACCATCTTTTAGTACCTTTTAAATATAACTTGTAACCACTGGGTTCCCCCAGCCCCAAACTTTACAGGTTACCTCAGAATCTGGCAGTGATAAGCATACCAAGATTCATAATGATAAGCTGCTTGTTTGATGATTCAATCATTTGTTAAATACTGCATTTAATGACAAAATTAAAAATAGGCAATGCCCAAAATGATCGAACACAGCCTCACATATCATCTGGCTCAACATGACTCGTGGAACCTAAAGAGACCACATTTATGATATTTGACCAAAGTATTCAGAAGTTTATTCATTCTTTGTCTAGCACATATCCAGTTCAGGGTCGGTTCACTTTCTACACCCAAATATTAATATCAAAAGGGGGGGGGGGGCGACTTATTAAAGGATTTTATAATACACCGCTGTATATAAAAAACCCAAACACCAAGAGCCAT
The DNA here is from genome assembly GCA_028566295.1 of Liobagrus marginatus. Lineage (NCBI taxonomy): Eukaryota > Metazoa > Chordata > Actinopteri > Siluriformes > Amblycipitidae > Liobagrus > Liobagrus marginatus. The sequence goes on from JAOUQX010000014.1 coordinate 10,047,665, forward strand.
CAACAAGATGTTTGCAACTTTTTGTCACAGATGTCTCTACATGCTACCTAGCAAGTTTCATGCAAATCATTCAAACGACCTTGGAGGAGTTCGAAGAAAAAAAAAACATCTTCAAAAAAGTTGATGGGAAAAGTTTCATGACAGAAAATGACAAACATCTTTTGAAATGAGCATGAGCCAAGGAATCAGATGGAAAAAATTCCTTCTGTGTGTCAAATTTCATAACTTTTCTACCTACAGTTCTATGGGCTGCCATAAGACTCCTCTGGCAGAATAAGAATAAAACTACAATTTTAAAAGGGATCCATGCCTTTCCAAGGGAAATAATTGCTAGAACTGCTGTCAATAAAAGTAACAGTTAACATTTTGAGTATATATAAACATATTTTATTTAGTAAAGTGTACACATTTAAAATGATCATCAGAATACAAATGTTATGCATTTAATACTCAATTGTCTGATTCTAGATTATTATAGTAATACAGTGCCTAAGCATATAATTGTATTAATTCAGAAATACACACCTACTGCGATCACAAAAATCATTTTCACTCAACTCCACTTGAGCAAATATATATAAACTGTGTACAGATGCAGAATATACATTTACAAATTTTATTATTTTGAGATTTTACAGAACAAAGTAAACGACAACTTTCTCCTGGTTGCACTGAGACTTAAAACGAGTCTAATTCATTCGTTTACTTCAATTCATCGTCAAACTCCTACGTTGAACCATCCTCAGGATGGAGCAATCATCCAACATTTTAACGGAACACAACAAGAGGAAACATTTTGTGGTTGGCGCCTGACCAGAAAAGCTTAGACCCCTATATGCCATCAATCTAACCCTGTTGAATGAAACAGGTTTCAAAAATGAATTTAAGCTTTAATTCAGGAGCTCAGGTTTCAGCTTTAAGAAAAAAATGACAGTTGTTTTAAGTAGTTCCTTTTTTTTTTTTTTTTTTTAATAAGTTTAGGATAAAGGACTTACTGAAGGTGAAAGAATAAACAATGCAAATCCACAAAAAGGGTTTGTTCTTTATCAACATTAAAGAAGTAAAAGTGCATAATTGGAAGTGAAATTGAGCATATTTATTTTCTGTCATTAAACACAAAGAAACAACAATATGCATATGCATTAAGCCAAGAGCACCTCTACCAGATACATGTTCATTGGTCTTAATTTACAGTGTACAAGACTCTCGCTTGTTGATTTTAAGATTAAACATTTGTTTAAACATGCATAATTAATATACACATTAAAATACATGATTTTATTTCCTTATTTACTAAAAATACAGACATATACAAGGACAATTTGTAGAACATGACAAACTATATGCACAAGGATATAAAGTTGAATACAGCCTTACAAATTCACTACACAACGAAAGTTTACACGAGCGTTCACATATCATCGAATCCAAGTGTTCTTGTCACCGTTCCTCTTCTCCTCAACCTACCTTTTTAGTCATCCCAACATCTTACTTTATCCGTTTAGAAATATTACTAGTTTTCATTCACACATGCTGAATAAATTAATACACAGGTTACTACTGGCAAAAGAACTATTTGAATACTTTTGTTTTTAGAACTACTAATTTGAAAACATAGTTTACACGATCCTTTTAAAGGAGGGCTAAAAATGGAATACTTTAATTGGAGGTGCAGTCATCGCCACTACACCACCTACCTTAATGAAGAAATGTGATCTAATGCTTCAGTTTTAAAAATGTATTTATCTAAAGGTGTTGTAGTCTACCTAACAGTGATTCAAAAACTTTATGCTAAGAAAGAAGAGCTAAAGGACTGCTGGACATCTTAATTTTAATGCTAAGTGATGGAGGTCATATGTCACTTTAGCAGGAGGAGCTCCATTCTTGGATTAATAAATGAGAAACCAGCAAAAGCGCTCTGGTCCATTGAGTCAATCAAACCTCTCTCACAGTAGGAGAGGCGGGGCTTCTCACTTAAAAACTCTTGGTCAAAGTTACTGCAGTCATTAGGAGCTTTCTGCAAATTGAAAACAACAGCAAATGAGATGCAGAATAAAGAGCAAAATAAAAAGGAGTTTGTAGGCTTCATACTTATGATAAAAAACAAACCACTTCTCATACATACCACTTGTGGTTGGAAAGGAGGGTCAATTTCTCGTTTCTCTAAAGCGGACCAGTTAATGGTCTTAAAAAATGGATGGCCTTGGATATTCCCCACAACACCCAAACGACGAGAAGGGTCCCGCTCAAACAGCTACAGATTTAGTAGGGGTAAAATAAAAAGGTTCAACAGTAAAACAAGGTTTTTTAACTAAAAATATCAAATTACTTAATATGCACATTCAGGCTGTCCCATAGCAATATTTTTTGCGCTTCCATGTTTGCATCATTAGTGGGTGTGTGTATGTTTGTACCTGTTTTAACATGTCTCTAGTGTCCACTGGGATCCAGTGGGGGTAGTGCGGTGTGTCTATGCGTATTGACTCAAACAGTTCATCCTCATCACTACCATGGAATGGAGACTGACCAATCAGCATCTCGTACACCAGCACACCAAATGACCACCAGTCCACAGAGAACGTATATTGCTGGCCTAACAAAATCTACACGCACACACTTTAGGTGACAATATATATAATGAGAGAACAGTATATTCACTTGGTGCCTTTTTCATACCTCTGGGGCAATGTAGTCTGGGGTTCCACAGAATGTTGAGGCAAAATTGTCCCCAAAGACGTTCTCCTTACACATGCCGAAATCAGCAATCTTTATATGGCCCTCGCCGTCTAACATTACATTATCCAACTTTAAATCCCTAAGAGAGACAATGGAAACATTGTGATGTACAATCCAAGCATTTTTATTTATAAGGCACAATGTATATGTACTAATTATTGCTGTACAAGCAAATTTTTTTGTTTATTTAGATGCAATAATCTACATGAAGCGCCTTTTTGTGTATTTATTCATTCATCCTGTTCAGGGTCGTGAGGGCGCTGCAGTTTATCCCAGCTAACTTAGGACGCGAGGCGGGGTACACCCTGTACAATCAGCAGTTAATCGCAGGGTTTACACTTAGAGACAGACAACCATTCACACACACACATTCACTCCTATGGACAATTTAGAGTAACCAATTCACCGATGACCAATCGCTGTCTTTGCAGGCAGAAGGAAACCGAAGTACCCTGGGAAAACCCCGCGCAAGCACTGGGAGAACATTCCAACTCCACACAAACACCCTGGGCAGGAATCAAACCCATGACCTTCTTACTGTGAGGCAGCAGTGCTAACTACTCTACCAGTGTGCATTTCATTTCATTTGATTTTGTCCTGCAAACATGTCTGCATTTTGGACATTTACTAGAATTTTTTTTTCTTATTTCTGATGGATTGAAATTTTTTTTAAAAGTAACAATTATATTAAATACCTTAAATTTAGTACAAAATTCTTGTGCCTGATCTTTTTCAAACCTAAGAAATGTATTTACTGTGTTTTGGAATGAGAGCCTTCAGATGTACCTGTAGATTATGCCTTTTCCATGTAGGAACTGTAGTCCACATACAATTTCAGCTGCATAGAATCTGAAGCAAAAAAAAAAAAAAAAAAAAAAAAAAAAGTGTTTTAAAATATTATCTATTACAGCCAAAAAGCAGTTGTTCCAATAGGTTTAAGGTCCATGTTTGACTCACGTGGCTCTGTAGAGGTCAAAGCGTCCTTTCTCCTGTATATGGAACATCAGGTCTCCTCCGTTCAGATACTCCATCACAAAGAACAAGTGCTCCTAACATACAGGATGTTAAGTAAGCTATAGTGTTCTTACTAAATGGCAAACGTTAGGTGGCATGCGCAACAGGATCCAAATGTGTACGTTAGCTGGAAATATCTAAATATCGGTTACCTTTGTCTGAAAAGTAGAGTAAAGGTGTGTAAGGAATGGATTATCCCAGGCCAGAGACAGCACCCGCTTTTCCACCATGGTGCATTCTACATCATCATCAATCAACACCACATCTTTCTTTAGTGCTTTTACTGCAAACCATTCCCCACTGCTCTTTAACTCTGCTAAAAACACCTAAAAGAGAGAAAGGACACTGCGTAAAAACAGAGAAGAAATACACTTCCTGGAGGACAATATAAAGACGTATAAAACTGAAGCAAATGAATACAGACTTCAGGGCACATAAGGAGGCAATACCTTGCCAAAGCTTCCCTTGCCGAGGACTTTATGAAAAGTAAAGTGCGCGGCTGTGACGCGTGTTTGGTGTGTGATTCGAGTTGGAGGAAGAGGACTTGACCCTTCCCAGAGCCGACCATACAGAGGACCATCTACACAGTATAATTATCATGATCAACATCAGTTCCTCTGGATTAATCACCGGGTCTATAAAATTATTACTCACATACACTGACCATTTACATCAAGTCCTGGACTTTTGTTGAAATCCTGATAAACACTGGTATCCTGTGCGTTCGAATCAGGCTTCTTTGTAGACTTCTGTGGGGCAGAAGCACAGATTTGGTGTAGTAAATATATATTTATGCAGAACAGGTACAGTGCCTTCAGCATTCCCACTGTTTGAATTGTTCCACATTTGTAGTGTTACAGCCTGGACCTGAAATGGATGTAATTAAGTTTATATGATCATTCATGTTATTAAAGCGAGGAACTCAATATAACACGCAAAACAATTTAGGAATAAGGATGTTCTGCTTGAATAGACAATAACCCCTGTTAGTGGAAACCTAATATAAAGAATATGAACACAAGGTTGCATTTCCGAGTTATTTAATTATATTGTAACGGGTTTTTGTTAATACCTTCTAAATTTGTATACTTTATCCTGTTTTAGAGGTATGAATTTGTGCTTGGCAAAAAAGTGAACAAAATGAACTACTTTTACACCTAATACTTTAAATGTTGAATCGAATGTTGCATAAAACTAAGTAAACATGTTCACTCCTGTCTGTCTCACTTTATGATACTGTAAGGCTGTAGTACTTCTATTGTTTGTAAAACTAAAAACTAAATAAATAAACCAACTAACTAAATAAATACTAAGTTACCGCCTTGTTACATACAACTTGCTCTAACTCTTCTGTGAAGAAGTACTGTCCAAAGTTTTTGCTAGAAATGCCAAATATACTGAAATAAACTGTAAATAGAAAATTTAAATTAAAAACCATCAGTGTAATTTATTTTTTTTACACACACTTACCTGGCCCACTTGAGTGAGGGCTTCAGCCAATAGTTTCTGGTTGATTCCACAAAGGTTGGCCACTTTAGTCTGGCACTTATGATGTACATTCATAGCACAGTCTGGAAAAATGGTGGCAATCAGAACCACTCAGAAACACTCACACACAAACACACAGTTAACGATGTCTTGCTCACCCTCACACTTCAGTCCCTGCTTGACGAGACCCCACAGCAGGCTTCCACAGTGGTCACAAAAGGTGGGGCTCATGTAGTTGTAGGACTTAAAGCGGTGTGGCATGTCAATTTTAAAGCGCTCCTTCTGAAACTGAATCCCCACCCAAACACACCATCAGGTAACCAGAATACTTAACCAGTCTACATGCTGAGAAAGTTACACATACCATTGTGTCACGACTGTTGGCTGCGGTGCCAGTGCATCTTCCAATTATTATATCTATACACTTCTTATGAATAGCTGCATTGCATTCTGTAAACACAAAAGCACTGAACATCAAAAAACCATCATATATACACACACAGGCTAAACAAAACAATATGCAGCCAACAATACTTACGCCTACACTTGTATCCTTGCTTGTTTAACCCCCTGATAAATAAAAAACAGTTCATTTATTATTTTATTCATTTTTAAAAATATCACCATACACATCACATCACTATACACCATTCTACATTCCCCAAATAGGTAGGCAAAGTTAATACCTAATTTTTATAGATGCATTCAGAGTGTTTCTTACACAAAAACAGTCAAACACAGCCTTACCAGACAAAGTCTCTGCACACTGAACAAAAAGTGGGTTGCCTAAAGAACGTGGCGATGAACTCATGGTTTTTGATGAAGTGAATTTTGGCCTGTTTAATGGCTCCACGACGCCGATTTAAAGTCGGACCTTCTTGTTCTGACCTCATAGACTGACGAGACTCTGAATAACGGACAAAAGGGAAAGTGTAAGTGACTAACTAAACAGATCATGTGAAAAAGATCATTCTAACATATTAAACATGTTAACCGAGAACAGGCATTCATAGATAATAGTTGTACACTGTGGCGACAGAAACACTGAAAAGAATTCTGTATCTGAACGAGTATTCAGTAACAAATCAGACACTGTCATGTTGCACAAAGCTAGTCATTTCGTGTCAGTGTGGCACCTCTTTCATCTTTGATTGCAGCGGTCAGACCCCAAACATTGCTTCCCCGAAAATATCAAAACAGAATGATAGTTAACCTAATGTGGTTTCTACAAGGACTGAAACGCAGCTAGCAAGAATATGACGTCGTTCCATGACGCAGAAGAAAAACAACCAGATTTTAGGTTTTAGGTAAAACACTGATATTGACAGAAGAAGTGATGAATGTTAACTCTATATCCACATTAAAAATGCAAGTCGAATTTTTAGGGACGTAAAATCAAACAAGAAGAACCGGTGTAGGAGACAGGTGTGCCATGACTAATAGTCACGTACAAAGAAGATTTTCAGACATCTGACCCGTACATCACCCATCAGACACTATCCAATATGCTGAGATAATTATATCCTTAATAGGCAGAGTTGTTATTTATTTAAATTTGTTTGTTTATTTATTTATTATTTTAAAATAAGATTTATTTTTTATGGCCATCGACACGTTTCAAAGGGTTATGTTTCACAGAACGTTTATAATCATATGCAACAAAATAATGAAGAGTCAACAGGTGTATCATTTATTTAAATACAGTGTGAAATACTAAAAGTTAGGGCATTGCACACTGTTGCCTTTTACAAGTGTCTTTCTGTCATAACCTCTCTGCTGCTTCAGGCTTCATGCCATTTTAATATTCGATGCTTTCTGACATCTTTGTTCTAACTCTACCACACTATTTGTCAAATTTCCATTCATCCATCCTTACTAAATAGGTGCCAAATGTCTTGCACTGACTTTGTCCAAGCAGGTCCACAGAACAGCAGGGTTATTATTTTAACTCCATGATTTATAGGCTTTTAATTATTTTTTGGGGATAATTGCTCTGTTTCTTTGACTGGTTAAACCCACAGTTTAATATAGTATAATAACTATATATAACCTTTTTCTAAATTAACATCAACATGGTCTTTGGTAAATAATATTACAAAATCGTGCTATATGTTTAATATATTAACACTTCCTCACATTCTCATTCGCTAATTTTGCACTGTAAAGATGATGTCCACTAGGAATGTAATCTACGAGGAAAGTAAAAACTTGTACATGAACCCTTACAAGACATCAGCTTATTAGATTTGAGTAATGCATCAAACAAATCAGTGCGCTCATTTTGTGTGTTTGATTGCGTAAAAGAGAGAGAGAATGGAACATACTGAAACTATACATGTTTTAAAGCGCACCTGTGTCCATATCTTCCAGAAAACACTGAACAGACATCATTACTCTTCCGGAAGGTTGCAGATCAACCTGAAGATGGACAGAATGAGTTTAGACATACATCCATACACACGGTAACACACACATGTGCCTACATACCCAAAACTCTGAGCGCCCACTGGATTTCTTGCACCGCTCTGCTAGAACAGATACACCCAGTGTGACTTCTGCTAACGGCTCGTCTGCAGTGCGCATTAGCAGAACCTGGAGCACACGTCCTTCATAAATATGTGCATCGAAGCTGGAGCGCCAAGCAGGAAACATGGTGGGCTTCCTCTGAATCAGAGTCTTTCCTCGGTCTGGTAGGAAAGAAGCATCAAAGCTGCATGTGTGAGAGGAGGCAAACCCAGCCATAAGTAAAACTCACTCATTCACACGCATTCATTCACCTGTGCTGAGTGACTCCTTTAGCTTAACTGCACAGAATGGTGCTTCAGTCACTGGAGACAGAGCAGCAAATTCATAGGCATTAAAGGTGATCCTCAGGAAGGGCGCCATAGTGCCCACTCACAAACAGCCTGTGAACAAGTAATACAAACTGTATTAAGTGCAAAATCCACTCTGTATAAAAAAAACACCTGCTTGCAGAGGGCTTTTGGCCAAACAGCATTGCAGTGACCAACCCACACTATGCTTTAACAATCTACAAACAATACCCAGCATGAATGATCAGTGTCATTACACAGGAAAGTTGCGATTTGTTCGGTCTCCTTAATATATGGTATATGTTGAAGCATACGAGACTGCCATTACGGTTTATTTGGTTAGAAAGATGGAATCTGATACATGCTTTTACACACATACATTCCTCAGAGGACTCTTGTTTGGTACATTGTTACAGTCCAGAATCAAACTCATCATCATGTATTCAGTATTTCAGCTTGTCATATGGCATAGGAGTTACAGGAGAATTAAAAATCATTAAGCAAATACCTCAAATATCTTAAAAGTGGCTGAGCCAGTCTATGTTTAAATAGGAATGCTACAAATTCCTCAGCACATTCCTATGGATGATTACTCAGGTACATGTCCAAACAGACTGAACTCCAAACCTAAAGCAAGAGATAGTATTACCCAAGAGGCTTCATGACTCTTACACTTGCCTGTGTATAGTAAAACAAGATTTCAGTATGTAAGAAAGACTTAAAAAACAAGCAACACAAAAAAAACATTGTGCACACGCACATGGACACACCAGCCTCCCCCACCACACGTCTTCGCCTATTCAAGCCTAGATAAGTATAATTGACTTCAAAATGATAGACAGCAAGCTAATGAATAAGTGTGTATATGTGTGTGTGTGTGTTATGGTGCAAAACACAGCGAAGAAAGTACGGCATTGTGTAGGCAGGTGAGGTTATCATGTTGCATGGAAGTCAGCACTCTCACACAAAAGAGAAAAAAATATTTGTGGTGCACCTTACAGCAAATACACCCAAAAAGCACACAAATATACCGTATGCAGTCGCAAATGTCTAATGAAGAATCCAAGCCTGTTTATAGGTGATAATCCCATAGGTAAACTAAACAGGTACTTAGTTTGTGTGCTTTTTTTTAACTTCTTACACAACACCCTCATGAATTCAGACTGTACACTAGGTGCATATTTTCATCACTGTAGAGAATACACACCAGCCTACACACAAATCAAACACATTAACAAAATCTTTCTTTCGATAAGAAACGTGGCTCGAGTTTTTAGCGGCATCCAAAACAGTTGGCACTTCAGTACGTTTGCCTACAATTGAACTCTGAATTATCACTGTACGGAATTGTGCAAAAATATACTATGTTGATTTCATATGTTCAGATATTTGCATGGATATGGATGCATAAAAAAAACTTTTACATAAAACTCTATTTATTATTGGACCTGGGATGGTTTACATTACATTAACCAAGTAGCAAAAGGCAAGGCTAGCATAGGAGTAGACCAATAAATGATAAAAGAGGGATATGTAAGAAATTAAATATTACAGGGTGCAGGCTTAGAGCAAAATAAATCAACAACAGGAAGTAATGCGGCCTAACTCATAGCATTTTGGCTCTCTAAAGGGAACTACAGTTAGTAGGCCATATAAAAAAATTCAAAAATTTTAAATAAACGAAAAAAAACTTTGTATGCAAATGCTAGCGCATTGGATGCATTTGTATATTGCCAGAGGTCATTCCACTGGACTACAGACCAGTTTTTTCCCCCACAGAATACGCATCATTCCACTGTAAAGCAACCAAACACAGTTCCTTTGGTTCAGAATAATGTTCGGGGGGTGAAAATGTAAAGTCATGTGCATCTTTACAAAAACAAGATTGCAAAGATTGCACTCATTGACAGCTGTGCAAATTACTGTAGTCATTTGGAGTAGTTTATTGGCAAAATATTGACACATACTTCTTGCTGAAATCTGGTCCGACCAGAGTAACTTTAAAAACGCTTAAAAAGGGATTTTAGCGTTTAGTTCCATATTTAAAAGATATTTAGTCAACATGTTGTGACCGTGGTGTCTGAGACTAGACCTGCTCTTTACTAGAATCACTAACAAATCTGAAAAGCTAAGACGTTAGAGAACTGTAAAACTGTACACGTCATTAAAGTCTACACAACACTCCGATGTATCATGTGTCCCAAAGTGATGTCTTCTGAGGTTTGTTTCAAAGTCCTATTTCGAACATTACCCCTCTCAAGATGCACAAAAATTAAACATGTCCAATGCCGTGAACAAAATGATAAGCGATCAAAAGGTGCTACATATAGGAAAGAATGACAGTTCATGCTTAGTGATGTGTAGGTGAGAGATACATGCATGCATCTTTTGAGTGGGTGTGGGTGGGTGTGTGTGTGTGTGTGTGTGAGAGAGAGAGAGAGAGGCAACCACATAAACAGGATGTTGCTCTCCACAGCTACCCATCATCAAATCACTAATGTAGATTGTAGTCACTGGTGTTGGAGGAGCAGTTTGAAATGCAGCAACCAGACATCCACCAAATTATTACAGCCTAACTGTATCTGACAATGTTTTCTAACGCTTAATGCTCAAAGGTGTAATATATATTCCCACAATGAATTCAATCAGTTACAATATTAATAGTCTGACCTATTCTGTTTGTTGGAAAGGAAGCACTCTTACTACCAACTCTCTCTATGTAACGTTCTATTGCCCTCACACTGGTCCATGTATGATAACAGGAGTAAAAAAATAATAATGAGCGAGATGCGTTGTGATTAGGATGAAACCCAAAACGAATGACTTTCAAATGTATAATACCTGTTGAATGTGCATTTAAGGTGTACATTGTCCATATTTGCAAAACAAACGGGACAAAATAGCTTTCGAGCCAAATGCCACTCAGAAGCAGCTCACTATTTACCGAATGGTAAAAAAAACACTCAACCAACATATACTTTGAGACAAATAATTTTTGCACGGCTCTTAATAGATAACTAACTATAATTTTAACAGTTTCACTTAAAAATGTATAAATCTCAGGCTCAGTGTGTGTGTGTATCCATATCTATAGTTAAAGCCAGCTAAAGGTACACACAGACTGTGACTTGGCTCTGAGGTATCGTTACAACTCCTTGAAGACAGACGCTTTCAGCTTTCACTCCGAAAAAAACAGCTTTCCAAACTCACACCATCGTTAAATTGTTAGAAAAACCGTAGAATTCAACCACGACCATGATATTTCTTGTTTCTTGACTTACCCCGATTCCAAAAGAAAGAGACAGAGACTTTCCTCGGCGCGCTCCTCTCCGCCTGTTTACTCGTTATGCCGCGCTGAAGGAAGTGCAGCTCACTCGAGGACGAAGTGGGGCGGAGTGACGTCGCCCAGGTGCTCGCGCTCGTTCTATGGCTGCGTCCTTAACCGCACACTACTGTACACTATTGTAAAGACATACTGTAGGTGATGTGACACAATGACGCGCTACTCTGTAGCATAGTTACTTCTTTCATTTACTTTAATTTCTACTAACCCAACCATTAACTAAAGGTGCTTGAAAATATGCGGCGGCTGCCACTCACGTGGGCACGCCCATGCGCAGACACGCCACATCGCCTGAAATCCTAAACATATTTTATTACTCAATTAAACATTGCCATTACATCTCTAACCTTACCACACAAATAATTTACTCACTAGGAGTAATGCTTAAACACTCTTAAGAAAATGAAAACTCATGGGATTACCCAGGGTCAGGATCGAACCACAGGCCCTTTGTGGAGTTGTGAGGTGCTCGTGTGCCCTTTTCTTTCTTTCTTTCTTTCTTTCTTTCTCTCTCTCTCTCTCTCTCTCTCTCTCTCTCTCTCTCTCTCTCTCTCTCT